>BGPR01032560.1:0-17438 GCA_013235015.1 Araneus ventricosus | reverse complement strand
TTTTAAGGACGGTAAATGGAGGAAGCCAGTTAGTTGTCTTGTGGAGGTCGGAGTTGATTGGCTGGGGTGAAGGTCATAGGAGGTGCTCCACCATTTCCGACCGGTTCATTTTGTTAAAGCAGTTCATCAATTTCGTCCGCATGCCAAGGGAGGACGGATGTCTGTTCTGGTTGCCCCCCTTTCAGTTTACGACCCCTTATTCTATTGCAAAAGTTACTTGTTTCTTTATGCCTGACCTATCCGGAAATTTTGTAAACTACTGTAACGCCCCTGTTGCAATATCCTATAGCTGGAATCAGCTTCCTCCTTGGAGAATTAAGATTTCTCCGTATTTTTTTTTTTATTTTCATTGCTGACGCCGACTCTGCTTACCCAAAGGGTGTAAAACATGTCACAAATCGGAGGAAAGAATAATTCCAATACAAATATTAGAGTAATACAATAAGATTTCTCCCCATTATTTTTAATTGCCCACCTCGACTCTGCTTACCCAAAGGGTGTAAATCATGTCACGAATCGGTGGTAAGAAAAATTCCAATGCAAATATTAGAGTAATACAATAAGATTTCTCTCCATTATTTTTAATTGCCCACCTCGACTCTGCTTACCCAAAGAGTGTAAAGTATGTCACGAATAGGTGGAAAGAAAAATTCCAATACAAATATTAGAGTAATGCAATAAGATTTATCCATATTTTTAATTGTCCACGCCGACTCTGCTTACCCAAAGAGTGTAAAGAATGAGACGAGTAAACGGGAGAAAAGTTTCAATACAAATATTAAAGTAATACAATACGAAATAATAGAATACAATATAATGCAAAAAATAACAGGTAATACAATACAAAAATTATAAGTAAAATTATACAATAAAAGTAATACGATACAAAATACAAATGTGAATATGAATATAATAAAATACAAACAGCAAACATAATAAGTAATTGCAAACATAAATAATAAATAAAACAAATAAGCATAATAAATAAGGAAACATACATGAAAAACAAGAAATCAAAATTTTATAAAATATAATAAATAGGAAAAAAGTTTGGTATTTACCTGTCCTGTCACAGGAAGAACTTTAAAAAATTTTGACCTTGGTCCTGAACTTCACTTTTTGGGCCAGACTTTCGATCGCTCAGGCCGGACACTACGAAAATGACCGCCGAAGAATTGTGCGTGTGAATTGCGGTCCTTTATGAACTTTGATTAAGTGAAAGACGTCATTCGTTTAAAATCTAGAATATAAATACTGTTATCTATACTTATAAAATGCAATGTTTCCCTGTGTGCGCGATGTCCAGACGAATCTATTGCACTTACAGCCATGAAATGTGGCACACAGGTAGACGTAAAGGTGACTTGCACCTCGAAGCCAGAATTTTAAAATTTAATCTAGAAAATTCTTTATTTAATGTTTTGTGTTGGTTTGGGCCATTATGGCACGTTTATGGCTGTAGTACCTTTTCTAATGAACGTTGAAAAAGAATCAATGCACCATCGGATGGAACAAACAATTCTCGTTCTAGTGAAGTTTGTTTTGAATTTCCAACATAATTTACTGCATTTTGAGAAATTTTTAAATAATAGTCACTTTCATGATAAATTTTGATAAGGGTTTCTTCAAATTCTCGCATCTGACGTTCTAACTACTCTATAATTTTCATTTATTTCAGCTTATAACTGGAACGCTTCTGTCGGATTTAAAACACGAACGGTTAATATATCTTATTCCGTTTTTTAAAAATTAATTTCTCCCTGATCAGTTCAAACGGTTTTTTTTCTAGCGAGATTTGACAGTGAGAGTTTCTCCGGACGATCCCATAATACATTGTTACTTCCTCGCAGGAGGTGACGTAATATGCTTTCATTCCCAGACTGCATTTCTACAATCCGATTCCTTCCGGTGACGTCATTACATTCGCGTCATTGTCGAGAGGAAAAATAAACGGGAAAATCAATAATATGCATCTTTTGTTTTGATTTTGTTTGCAAAACTTTTTCGTGTCATTGTGGGCATCCCCTCCCCCCATTTTGTCGAAGTTCTGATTCCACGGGCAACGCCGTGTGCGTACTACTAATTAACCCTCTAAGAGTTTTGCACGTATTTTTCCGTTTCTCATTTTTAGTTCAAAAGCAGATAATTCATGTTTTTATCTATAATTAATTAAACTACCATGGATAAAATATTCTTAAGATATCAGAGACTTGATTAAACGCAAAAAAAATCCAATTATTCCCATTAAAATTACATTTTTAAGACTTTAAAGCTAGTACATCAAAATAGCAAACCACTCAGAGGGTTTCAATATAATAAACACGTTGAATGAAAACCTTGGCTGTTGATTTGTACGATCTTGCAGGACATCCTGTTTTCTTTCTCACCGCAAGTTAACTGCTGTGGCATTCTTTCAGAGCGAAAGTTCGAACTGAAAAAAACATCGTAGTAGGTTTATTGCGGGATTTGTGTTTAGTGCAACAGTGACAGATATATAAGTTTTCGAAAAGAGAAGACATTCATTTTGATTTATAACACCATTTAGGAGTATCGGATAAAAGTTTTGTTATTTTTATTTTTTGACAAAAGATATTCAACACACGAGATACTGAAGCACAAAAAAGGAGGCAACTATTGCGTTTAGATTAAAAACAATTAATGGGTGGCTAATGAGTTTTATTTATTTAAAGAATATAACACTACAGAGTTAACTCCATTCACAGCGTGCAATGAACAACAAACACATAAAGAACAGAAGCCACAATGAGTGAATCATAAGAATACAGAGAATATAAAAGTTCAAAACACAAAACCTTAAAGTCAAAAGTCCTTACTTTCGAACGCCTAAGTAATTTAGAACGAAAACACGCAATCACAAAAGCATTTAAAGACACAATGGGATACGTAGGGAAGGAATTCGTATACTGTCATATTAATATCATAAAAACACATTAAAATATTTAAAAAATTTAAACATAAAATCAAAAGACCAATTTAAATAACCAAGAATTATAAATTCAAATATACACAAGCACCAAATTCTTAAAAACACATTAGGAGTCTAAAAGTTTAAAAGTTTGAAGAAGAGAATGCACACGAGAAAAAAATCAATTGCAGACTACAAAAATTCAACACCGATCCATGAAAAATCACTAAAAACGATTGAATACATACGAACACGGAAATTTAAAACGCATAAAAATCAAATAGCAGTATTATTTTATAGCAGTATCATTTTAGCAATTTTTAAGTAAGCTTCGTATAAAATATTTTTTCACAGGGACAGATGTTGTCTTACCGCTATTTAATCATAAAAATCCCGACAGGAATTCTTTTATTATGCTTTCCGTAAAATATTAGTCAAATCTCCGGCAAAAAATTTGTCGCATATTAAAATGTTACATGAGACCTGATTAGTCAAGGCCGTGGACTTTTAAAGAAATTAACAATTTTTAGCCAGAATTTTTTTTATTGGTAATCCAGAACCATAGATCAAATTGTTCTTATAATGACGTTCTTCATAATGTATTGATTTTCAATTGATGAATACATTAAACGACACTTATGTAAAGCACTTACCGAATATTAGAAAATAAAAAGAGGGGATCTATCTAAAAATCAATAGTTATGCCTGGTTACGCTAACTTTTTTGCTTCGTGCTTATCTCTAATGAAATGCATAATATATGTTTTATTCATTTTATATTTATCCTTTTAAGCTAATGAACATTTATTCTCAGGTTGAAAAAACTAATTTGGATCATTTTCAGCTTCCATTATCTTCTCTTTTTTATTATCAAACACTATTTTTAATTTCCTCTAAAGTTTAGTTTATTTTTCATTGACTTAATGATTTGTAACTTTATACTTTGCTCAGGAAGATCGTTTTGATGACAATTTATAGTTTCATTCTTTAACTCACATTCAATAGTACGCAATCACCTCAATTAAGTGTCTTCAAATAATTTGTTACTCTGCAATTAATTTTCAAAATAATGGAATCAATTCAATAGAAAAAGAAACTTTTTTTTTCAAACGCCAGCAGTATCAGGAAATTATCTTGTTTTGGAAGAGTATATTGCATAATTCTCTGATGAAGTTGGGTAAAAGTAGACACATTTTAAGATTATTATTCAAAATAAATTTCTATGGGCTAAGTAACATAAAATTTATAATATTGTTTTATTTTCAATTTACTTTTATTTATGCAAAGGTAAAGGCAAACCAAGTATCGCCATATCCAGAACATAAAGATTTAATGATAGGATTTATTTAATAGGCGATAAATATCAACATAAATTATTATGGACAATTTAATTTTTTGTGTTGGTGATATTTTCCATACTATGTGATTAATTTTATCAGGCACATCTTTATTTACGCAAAACTTATTATACTAACAGCAAATTACACTTTTTTGTATTCATAATCTGAGAATCAAAAAACTCAAAATATTTCTCCATATTTTTAATTTCAAAATTACGAGACCATTCCAAATAATTGCCTTCATGTAACTTAACAACGGGTCGTTAAAATAACTAAGTTACATTACTTCTGCCTTAGTTTAGCAGGTAGTGTTTTAGACCCTAAGAATTTAAATTTAAAACCTAAGAAGTCGAACTGAACCGCAGGAAATCGCTCAGTATAACACGGGGTTTCATCTTAAATGTTTGTTTATGACTCGTTTGAAAGAATAAATTACAGGAGAATTACGTTTGACAGTTGGTTCACGAGCGTTCCCTTTATAATACTCAAATGATGGATTATTTTTAACATAAGATTTTAGAAAATACACACACACACACACTTATATATATATATATATATATCATTGTCATGAAAATCAATCAATGTTGAAATTAAATGGAAAGACTAGTTTATCGGTAAAAGCGTATTGATGCTCATCAGGGGTAAATAAGTGAAATCTATACGAACCTCTAAAAAATTAGAGAAATCATAATTCTTTCTGCGAACAGTGCTAGCATAAAGCTAAAACACTGTCCTTCATCCCGAGCATTATGATAGACCAAGAATTCGAATTAAATACCAAATATTAGAAATAATTGTACGAACCTAAGTCTGTGGGATGCAGCCAACGGGAAACAGGACAAAGAAATGACTGAACGCGTCATGTAGGGTCCGGATGTTTACGAAATATCAAGTTACTTTCTTTTGCGCCAAACTTCTAAGGTTGGGGGAGTTTCGATGGAATTTCTCGTCTCTCGGCATTTTCTTTCCGCAGATTTTTTTCTTCACATTTTGTGAATTATGTATGTTTATGTTGATTATGTTGCTTTTACAATTTTGTTATGATTGTTTCTTATTTGTTATATATATATATATATATATATAAGTTTGTTTTAGTTTAGTTTCTATGTTCGCAAAATACGCCAAATCTTTCAAAATGGGCACATCTCGTAGAAAGACTTAAATTGATTCCAAGTTTTCAATGAATAGTCACAACCTTCGTCAGAGCATTCTAGATTTAATACTTTAGAATCATTTAAAATATTAAACTTTAGTTTTATAAACTTCATTTAACACAAATATATGCAGTAAATGAATCTTTCTATTAGTTGTCAAGAAAACAGAACATGAATCGATTTGAAACTTTTCCAGTAACTATCTCTATTTAATTTACTTATTTCTGTATGTTTGTATGCTATCAATGACAGTTTCCAGAAATGTGCTTGTTCGCCAAATACTCCTCGTTGTAAGTACAATGTTGCTGCGTATTATCGTGAAGAAAATATAAAACCTTTTTTAAGTTTACAACAATGCTAAATTAGCTTTTCCGGTTATGTCCGTCCTGACAGATGATGAAACGGAAACGATTTAAGGAGATATACGACTGTTAACTCTTGAAAACTTTCGACTTCATGAATTTATATATATCATTTCCTAGTCTTTTCTCAATAATTTAAAACAATCCACGTTAAAAAATCCCATAATTATGTAAGTTATAAAGGAAAATGTATCAGCTGTTCAGCGTAAACATTGAAAATTGCCAATCTTTGAAGCGCTATATCCAAAATGTGCTTTTTTTATATTACGCGCACAATATCTAAGAACTACTGAATATTTTTACATAAAAGTTTCACTGAATATTACATTGCCTACTATTCTACAAATTAAACCACTATTTTTGAACATATTTTCTCCAAAGAAGTTTTGGGAGGGTAAGAAAATTTGAAATTTTAACTGTTTTATTTTAAATTGGTATATAAAATAGAAATTAAATTTAAATGTAATAAATTGTATTTCAGTTTCTTAAACAGATTGTTTGGATTACTTAGATACCAAAATATAGTGTTTAGTCCAATATTTTATCCGTAATCATGAGCGCAAGGTGTCTATCTCATTTTTTCTCCAAAAAGTCAACTTTCTCCCGTTACCCGTCGTCTGCTGATTGTAAACACCCCCGCTAGCTAGATAGTGTGTGATGTTCCTTAGTGATGAATAAATAGGCAGGCTGTCTACTAAAATATATATTCTAAAGCATTATTTACATATATATACACATCCATAGATAACACACACATAGGTTTAAAAGAAGGTAACAGAAAAAGGATTAAACGTAAACAACAGTTTACGATTTTCAGTTCATCCCGACATCCAAAAGCAAAGCAACTCTCTCTCGACCACAGCCCCATCTGTCCCCTCCCATATCTTCTTCCTTCCTCGCCCCCGCTCTTCTGAAAATCATGTGACCTGTCATTTCGGGACGAGTCAATGCACTCCACCGCTGGGGGGGGGGGAATTACAGGATCCTTACAAAAAATTATACCCATATTTATTACTCTCTCAAATAAATGCATTCCGATATTTTTCTAGAAAAAAAAGTGAGTTTGTGAATTGCAATGTTTCAGAGATATAATTTATCGAATTTGACAGTTTTCTCCCCATTTTTTCGAGGTTAAAAAGTCGTATGTCCCCTTCCATGACAAACGTGTCTGAATAAATGGAGACACACTGAGTATTAACCAATAAGTAGCATGTTACTTTCAGAATAAAATTAAACAGGTTACAAATGTTGCTTTCATTAGAATTGAATATCTAAAAAGACAAAATAAACAATAATAGAAGCCAATAGCTTTCCAATTTATTCCGAAGTAGATTCAGGCCAGAGGGAAATTCTTATTAAATATAGACCTGAAAGTCTATTTCCTGTACAGAAAACTTATTCTGGTTTTTAATCTGCATGGATGAATGGCCTCTGATGACGTCATCCGTCAGATTCTTATTCCTCATCGTTCTTTGTTATTATTTTTGTATTTTTAACTCTTTCACAATTAAAACTTCCCCTAATTCGTATCTATATCTTTGCTTTCATTACTAATTTTATTTAACCTTCCAAAAAGCTTGAGTATGTACGAGGTACTTATATTGTTGATGGTATTACATATTTATATAAATAAAAATTGTACTTAAATTTATAAAAGAACGATATAAGTATGTAATATGATGCACAACTAAGTAAGTAATGTTCTGCATAAGCGCGCCTTCTGAAGGGTTAAATTCTGTATTGATTCTTATTCATGAATCTAAATTTCAAATACTTTTGTTACAGTAAAAAAAATGATGTGCTGTTTATTTTTATAGAAAATGCTAGCTCAAACTTTAAAAAAAGTTTTCAATATCGTCATAGTTCTCATAAAAATTATAGCATTATACAAAGACAACCATATATTTATAAAAAATACAGTAAGAATAGCAATATGTAGAAACAAAAGTTTTCGGAAATTATAGACAAAAGTAAAACATTTCAATTATTTGAAGGTTCATTCCTTTTAAAAATATTTTCTGCATTTCATTAAGACACGTCTCACATACTTTAGAACAGAAATGATTCAGTTGAAGGTAGATTTGTTGTTTCTGTAAATTATTCAGTAACTACCTTGGAAGTTCATAGAATTAAAAAATCTGTAGACTGACGTAAACAAAAGGAAATAAAAATAAATGCACAGCAATAAAATTTCAATCAGATAAGAAAATGAATGAAAGGATTCGTAGATAAAGGAATGTATCAGAAAAGAATTAAAGCGACTCAAATGTAGCCAATTCCTCAATTTTCGTTAGGAAATTAGCAGAGATAATTTTTTAACAGATACAACCTTGAATAATACTATTTACAATGTTTTTGTGGTATTTGATGAGCCATCTCATTAGGAAATATTGATAGGGTGATTGAAGAATTAAATGCAGAAGACATATAATTAATATAACAGAAATCAAGACCATACAAAGAAAGCCTCCCAAAAATAATAAATAAACTCGGAGTTAATCGAATAAAACCAAAAACAAACAAGCAATCCATTCTCGTGCACTTTCTCAAGGGCTAAGAACTATTCGAAATGGATTCAAAATAATAATTGGGAAATTTTTCTGTGAGAAGCTAGCATTACGCCAAACATAGCCTCTCATAGCCCGAAATTCCCAAACAAAGGACAATGGAGATCTGTACATATTAAAGCAATTAATATGAGTTATTCTCAAGAATTAAGTTAGATTCAATGCTATTACAACTGCACATGACCTGTGAAAAATAGAAAAAATCTCCAGTGGTTAAAACTAAAGAGTAAGAAGACATTTTACAGAAGGGAAAATTTGAAATTGACGCTCGAAATTTAAATTCACATGGCCCTAAACCTAACAAATCATCGCAATCTGCCGGGGCTGAATATCCTCCCGCTAGAGTGGCGCGGATTTTTGGAGGGGGGTTGCAAGTTCAGGCGCCGTGGCACCGTCCTTGTCATCTTTTTTTAGTTTTTCTTGAATATCTTGGAAACTTTTCATTTTTTTCAGTTTTCAATTACTATTCGCACAGTTTTTAAATTATAATTCATGTAACAAATTTAATTCATTATCAAATTATTATTGATAAAACAAATTCATTAATTCCCTACAAATACATGCTTTTATTTTTCTTCTAGCTTTAACCCTCTCACACCGCGCGAGTAAGTCCCGGGCTGTCTAAAACTTTCCCCTTAACAACGATGAAAGCTGGTCTGAGGCGGTTGGCTTCTTCTGAGGGGAGATGAAGTTCTGAGATCACTTTGGAGAGAAGCACATTAGGGGGTCCAATTATACTTGCCAACCACAGCCCATTTCTGTGCGCCTTTAAGGGAAGGTTATAGCAGGGGGTGGTGTGGTAAATGACTACCCAGGGTGGGAGAGTCCAATTCATGTCGTATCATCCCAAATAGGGCCCGTTTTATAGGGCTAGAAGAAAAAAGTCGCCTCGGGATTAAATAGTTAATAATTTTGCAGATAATGGCTCTCAAGAAAGAGAGATGTCCAATAATTTACGACCACCTATACCGCCGTAACGGCGAGTTAAATATCTGGAAAAAACTTTTTTAAAATGCGCTCTCATAAAAAAAATCCAAGTTGTAAAGATATTAGTTTTTTTTATTAATTTTTTAAATGGGTCCAATAATTTATGACCACTGTGTATTTTCGCAAATGTGAAATTACACTAATTCATTTTATAAGCTTATATCTTAAAGAAAGGAAAAACATTATCTTGAAAAGTTCATTATCTTATAATCTTAACCAATAAATATCTTGGAAACTATGAACTTTATTAAAAATATTATTTAAAGAGCTCAGATTCATAGCAGATTCTTAGGCAAAAAAATTAATTTCAGAAAACTAAACAATATTTCAATACACTAATAATCTACCATGGTAATATAATTGTTTCTCTTTTTTCAGAAACAAGGATCTTAGTCACGAAGACAAATTAACTCTCCAGAACCCTTTGGAAATTTGAGAGTGCTTTTAAACGGCTTTTATGGTTTCTAGAATCATAGAGTGAAATTTCTGCTAACCCGTATCCCCACAAACTATAAATTTCTGAGTATAACGACTCTTAAGTCCCAAATAATTATGTGTGTTCAACATCTGTTCTTTAAACTTTATGTTGGAATCGGCCCGAAAGATAATTCTAAAAGAGAATTGCAGGAACAGAAACTGCATTGTAGCAATTTTATGGTACGAAGCTTTTAGAAGCAAAGAAATATTTTCCAGAATGTCCTATTGTTCATAGTTGAATTCTTTGTTAATTCCGTTTAATGGCTTTTGCATTTCGACACCATTCATTTGAAAGGACTATTTAAAGAAAAGTGTTACACTTGAAACATTTCGTTTCCGCAAAAGCGAATTTTGATGGGAAGTATTAGAAGAGGAGTCAAAAGTTTTTAAAGATTTTAATCATTCAATTTCTACTTGCTTGAAATGTTTATGTGGGGAAGAAAAAACTCTCTCTAGAATATGGAACGACTATGTGAAGTTTTATTTCAAATAATTCTTAAAATGTATCAATCATTTTTCTTGAATATTGACTTTGTTTTTTAACAAAGATATACACGACATTGTTTTAACAATAATTAGTGGAAAACGGACATAAACTTTAATTGCAATCCTACAGAAATAAAATTTAATGTTTCTCGAGTGTAACTTCGTGTTTTGTTACTATCAAAGTTTGCGGCCATTGGCCAGCATTTAAATGGTTGGCGAACGTTTCACGAGCTTGGCGATGGCACTGTATCGTTTACTTAAATATAACTTATTATTCCGATAAGAGAGGATTATCCTTTATCGGAATAAGGGATAAGACTCCCTTGGGGAGGATATATTAAAAGCCCGGTTTATGGTAATAGTAATCATCAGACTGAGAGCTCTAACACTTAGTGTTTTTTAATATTTTTCGCATTATGAAATAGAAGAAATTAATATTCTACAATCAATAATTAATGACGAGCTCACATATTCTTTCATAAGCATTTAGCATACAAAACTAATTGAAAAAGTATGAATGCTTTCAACAATAAGGGTTTGTAGAAAATGTGCATAACCATCTATATTATTAAATCTATTTGAAATATTTTTCTCTATACATGGCATAAAGAACAAAATTCCATTTTAGCATTGTATTTTATTCTTATAAAGAATGTGATTTAAAAAATCAGTGACAGGAAGAATCTTGTATAACTTGAAAAACCTATCAAATATATCATAAAATGAGGGAAAAGAATCATTAAACACTTTTTTTCTCCATAAAATAGCCATTTCACTTTCTTCTTTCTCTGGTTCTCTCTTTTCACAATTCATGGCAGATAAAAACTTGGAATAAATGGCTCTATTTTTTCTAATCTCTGAATGAAATTGGTCGTTTCGCACTTAATAGCTGTTAACAAACACATCGTGTATCTATCGGTAGCTTCCACAGGGACTTTTTTCCATCTTTTTCTTATTTAAATGTGTTTGTATGTCATTAATCACACAATTTTCAGACCCGCGATTTGTTCTCAGACACAACCAGTTATAAATACATTAGTGAAAGTTGAGCATTTTATTACAGATTGAGAAGTAACTTCTGAATTTACAACAATGCCAAATGGGTCTCCTTTAGACGTTCAGAGTGATAGATGGCACAAGAGAAACGATTTTAACGGCAAAACTTTCAGAATTTATGGAGACATTAAATGAATTCACCAAGGAATATCATTTTGTTCTCTGAATAAAATTACGGAGATTTTAAATGCCATCTGAGGCGTTCATTTATATTTTTAAATGACACTTATTTAAGCATTTTGCAGCTTAACCCCTTAACAATGATTCCCGATCTCAGCTCGTGCATCGAATTTTGGCGTTTTTAAACTGATCTAAAATTATCATTCATAGATGTTTTCATTCGATAAAAAACTGACCGGTAACCCGTTAGCATCTCAAGTGCTCTGCGGGATCTGAGTTGAAATTATACGTTTACACGGTTACAAAACAGAAGAGGGTCATGTAATTAAACAGTACAGAAAATTAAATTTTTAAAGGTTTACAATAAACAGTGAAGATATGTAGACTGATCAATAAAAAAGTTTATGATACGAAAAAGTAACAGCTGGTACTAAATGTAGATGGGATGCAAGAGCAAAAGCAACAAATTGCTTTGCCACGTCATCGCCAAATACGTTGATACATTTGCTAGACAGCAGGGCCAACTAATTCTTCCAGGTTTAATAGAAATCATGTACCCGCTCATTTTGCATCTATCTTGATTTCATCCTCTGAAGAGAACACTGTTCCTGACAAGTGCTCTTTCAGTTGAGGAAAAGGAAGTAATCACCAAGAGACAAATCGGGGCTATATATGGGATTGCACCTCACCTCCCACGTAAAACTCCGCTTCAAATCCTGTACTTGGCGGGTGATGTGAGGACCTGAGACACACTCATTTTCTGCCCAATTCAAAAGAGTCAGAAGTTGTCTTCCTATTCCATGTTACCATGTTTTGTGGGAAAAGGAAATAATCACTAGGAGCCAAGTCAGGGCCATATATGGGATGGTACCCCACCTACTACATAAAGTTTTACTTCAAATCTAGAGATCTGTGCGCAGTGTGGAACTTGAGACACACTCAGTCCCTATCCAATTCAAAAAAAGCTACACAGTTTTGCGACGTGTTGTCTTCATATTCCCTGTTCACTGTAAAGCTTCGGCTTTTGCGCGGTCTGCATTCTCGCGTGTTTAATATGTGATGATGATGTTCACCAAAAACTTCAATGATTTGATGAAAAATACACCATGCATAATCATTCTTAGCTCTTAAGAAACGTATTACGCTTTACGCTCGTTACACACACAGCGAATTTTTATCGCGCGGAAAATTTATCGCGCCGCCGTTCCAACAGTAGTGCATTGATGTGAGTTAGAGCTTACACACTGAGCGGGAAAATAAACGCGCGGAATATTTACCGCGTGCGGTAGATATGCAGTCGCGGACGGCCACTATCGTCTGAGGAAGTTTTTCCGTCGCCACCCAAGTAGAGGCGCACGTGGCCAAATGAGAGCTTACACACACGGCGGTATTTCTACCGCGTTTGTTTCGCTCAGTGTGATTTTCATCTTTGTTTGTATAAGTTGCTTTGGAATCTATTGGGTTTTTTTCTATTGTGAAAATGTCCGACCTTATAGATAATGAATTTTTAATTGCATTAATCCAAAAAAGGCATGTTTTGTGGAATAAAACTTTCGACATTTTTAAGGACAGAAACGCCTTGTTTCAGCCTGGAAATTTGCAGCGACTTTGTTGTATTGAAATAGAAAGAAATGATTTTGATAAGTTCATACTTTCTCACATATACGTGCTAGAAAGTCATAAAAAAAAACGTTGAGATTCTCGAAGTGCCCCATTAGCACCAGAATATTAAAATATTTTACCTATATAAATATTTTAGTATATAATATAAATATTTTAATTATATATTTTTCCCTTATTTATACTACATAAAGAACACGCCAACATTATTCTGTTTAAGCAACATATCAAATGCGATGAACAACTTTTGTTTTACAGAGAATTATACATGTGATATTTTAATTTTTTAACTTTCCTAAATAATCTTAACAACACCTCATTTTAAATACTTCTACTTTCATCATATTTAACGCACTACAACTTTCTTTTCAAATCACGAATTCTAAAGGGGAAAATCCCTCTTCTGGGTACTTAAGCGTTCTGCGCATTTTTTTCTGCCCTTTTTCACGCCGGCATGCAAGCTTTCAACAACAACGCGCCGCTCGGGCGTAAACTTCTAAATTCTGGTCATGGAGCTGCGTAAAAATTAAGTGCTTTACCTATGAAGAATAACGCTTGATGCCTCAATAAAAGAAGATTTAAACAAATATCGTCTCTTCCATGATGAAAATGGACTGACTTTCACTTTTTTAAAGCCTGATCTTTCATACATATATATAACCTTTTATTCAATATTGACTACGTAATCTAATAAATAATTAAATTTTATTTGTTAATATAAATAATATATTATTGAAACTAGGTTGAATTATATTGTACAATATTGACTCGATATTGTGCAATATTGAACTCAATATTGAACAGTATGAAAAAAACTCTTTTAAGTAGTAATTCGAAATTCTGAAGCAATTGAAGAATTTCGTATCATCCTTCCTCAACTCTTCAAACAACGTGTAGAAGGCTCCAACGCCCTCTTTTTTTCATTAATTGGATGAACCCAAATAAACCGATTTTTTCTTTTCTTCTTTATTCGACGACGGAATAACAATAAAGCTAGAATTTGCTCTCTGTTCATTTCAAACAATACCAAGCAGTAAATAATTTAAGCAAAACTAAATTGATTTGATGATGAATCCACGCTGCCAATAGTCGAACAGTCAGCAGCTGATTTTCGATGAACGGCGCGATAAATTTTCCGCGCGATAAAAAATCCGCTGTGTGTGTAACCAGCCTTACACTTCAAAGAGAGATCAATTTTCAAAGAGTCTTCACATTCCATTTGCTAAAACTTGTCTGAAGTTCAATGAACTTTGCCGACAACAACATTTAAACGACTATCTCCCTTTTTCATCTTCGAAAAAAAATTTCGCTCCTGAACTATTTGTTTGGGGATAATACTTTTTGCAATTTTTGTATTTTTTGATCGACCCTCATATATTTATAACATGAGTGTGGCGTATCGTGGGCAGTTCTGGCTTTTGCACCTTAATATTCAAATAACAGATTAAAATGCGAGAATGACTGAAGACGTTTTAAATGAATAAATCCCAGGTTCTTGCAGCTTCGAGTGTCTAAGATGCAACAGCGCGATCTTCATGAAATGTCTTGTTGACGTGGTCTAGCCTTGCAGTTGCTAAAGTGCTTTAACTTTGTCATGTCATGAAAACTGAGAAGTTGAGTAGCTGTTCCGACGTAAAACCCACTTCAATGAACACGATTATATTCGGTTGTTTGGGATGTTTAAAGCAGGTCATTCACCGCTCTTCCAAAATGTAATTTTTGGAACACGGGAAGGAAAAACCTATCGTCAAGGTCGAAAACCTGTCAAATTTGAAGTAAATGATTCGAAATGGTGGAATTCAAAAGAACTTAAAATCTAAAACTCCATCAGCAAATTCGAATTTTGGACATCGATGCGAGAGTAGCGGCAAAACATAGGATCTTCCCACATTGACACCTCGCGTCGAGGCTAGAAATGAAACTCGAAATCCCCCGCGGGGGGAGAGCGGAGTCTGGGTAGAAGGAATTCTCCGACTTTGAACCTTGACCCAAAACAATCTTTGGAACATCCATGAATGCTTTGCCTAATTTTTTGACTAAAATGGGTGGGGAAAAACCAGTCTTAGGACAAATGGCATAGCTAGGCTTCTCGTGAATGCCCAGCTTAATGTATCGGCACAAATTGAAAACTCTGATTTCCGACCACATTGATGACACATTTTTTTGACATTTGTTTGTAGTTCAGATATTTCTCTCTGCAAAACCGTTTGACATTTTTCCTAAGTTATTTTAAAAAGATATGAAGCTTATAAAATATCCTTCCTTAAGCAAAACCAACCGGAAGGAAATCTTTAAGTTTTTCATAAAAATGCCACATCGTTAGCAGGATAACTTCAAAACTATAGAGATGTTTACATGAAAGATTCAGGATATGTTTCAAATAATATGGGCAATGAAATCGGGCAAAATATTTGCTCTTGTTTGAATAGTTCTTTATTTATAGGTGTGTTTGGAAGAATATAGCAGTAAATTGATGGAAAAATGCATATTCACCCATATTTGTACTGCTAATTTACTTGCATTTCAAAATTTTTCTTAGATTCTGGGTCGTTTTTTAGATCAATATCCTCGATAACTTGCGTGCAAAGAAAATTAGGAATGCTGCAGTACAATTTCATGTAGAAAGTTAGCCGTTTTGGTAAAATTTTGTTAAAATTTGCTATAAAATCTCTCGTTGCTCAAAAAATATTATATTTATGAAAAAATTCCTTGACTGTTTTGTGTTTATAATTGACAATGCATATAAAAACGGTCAAAAGTTAGTAAAAAATCCAGTTTGTATAAAATTTTGCTCCGAATGCAGGCGGTCACATTAAGGTATCCAATCGTTGTTGGATACCTTAACCCTCTCATACCGAGCTGGGCGGTTTAAAAATTTCCCCTTAACAGCGATGAAATCCGGTGTGAGGCAGTTGGCTCCTTTCGAGGAGAGGTGAGGTTCTGAGATCGCTTAGGAGATAAGCGCGGTAGGGGGTCCAATTATTCTTGCCAAGCACAGCCCATTTCCGTGTGCTTTAAGGAAAGGTTATAGCAGGGGGTGGGGGGAATGACCACCCAGGTTGGGAGAGTTTAATTCATGCCACTTCCTCTCAAAACTTCCGGTTTTAAAGGAGCTAGAAGAAAAATGTCACCTCGGCATTAAAGAGTTAAAGTGACGCAGTTTTGCAAAAAAATACCGCGAGCTAATAAAATTACAATAACTACATCGTCTGGGTTTTAATAATAAATTATTAAAACCCAGATTTACAACACTCTATAATAGAGAATACTTACCATTTGTGACAGAAACCAAGTTTCCAAAACATGATAATCGGGTACACACTTATATAGCTTAAATCAAACTTCTAGATTAATAAAGCTACATTTAAATTGCAAATAATGTTTGATAAACAGTTTTAAAAAATCTTTGAATAATAATGCACAAAATAAAATTTAAAAAATACTTCCCTCGTCCTTTTTAATATTGAAGCACCCATGTAACTAATTTACTAGTAACCTTTAATCTTTATTTGAATATATAATTAATTAGCCAAGATAATTAGTTTCTCATTTAAAGTCAAGTCTTTCCAATAATGTTTCAAATTTGCAAAAATACTTCTACTTTCCATGAGAAACGATAAAAATCGCTAATGGAGGAAGAATTTCATGAATAACGATGCGTACAGAACAATATTTCGCTAACTTGCCAAGTATCTTCAATGAATGAAAAATGTTACATTATTTTTATATTTATCTTGAAAGAAAAAAAAAATGTTAATTCAATAGAATGACACGAAAACTAATTATGAATAAAATAGTTATAAACATTAATTATTCATAGGGCTTTGCTAACTAAGAGTTAGATAAGAATAAAATGATCAGGGGAAAATCACCGACTTTTAATAACTATGTCCACTTTCTAATAAGTGCAATGGAAGTGACGCAGAGTTTTTGAAATCCAGATGCTTCTTCTTTTTCTTAATATGAGTGCAGTTTTGTTTATGCAATGCTTATTTATTTTCTATATTGTCTTGAAGAAGGATTTCTGGATTTATGCAAATCGAGTGCATGTTTGAAAACATATTATTAAAACCAGAAAGATGTATTAATTCCGATTAATTATTTTGGTTATGTCTAGTTATTGATAGTATTAACAGTGTATTATCAGAGTCTATCATCCAAATGGGTATTTGGCGATATTCTAGCTTTATATATACATGGAAAGTTGGTTAATACAAAAAATCGGATAATCACATTATTTTGACAAAACGTCAATTATCTCATACAATTAATTTCATTTATTATTTTTCATTTTCATTTTTTAATTTTTACCATGTTATTTATCATTTTTATTATGTTTAT
>BGPR01032559.1:0-17438 GCA_013235015.1 Araneus ventricosus | reverse complement strand
TCATTACTTCGTTCAGTTACGTACTCTTACTGATTTTCACATTTTTAAATTCATCGGAATGGTTAACCAGATGCCTTTAACTTCGAGACATGTAAAGAATAGACAACTAACTCACATTTTTACATTGAAGATTCGGGTCTGAGGCAATTAGGGACTAAACTGATGTAAGACAAAAATATGTTTTTAGCCCCTCCCTTCACAGAATACTGATAACAAAGATGAAACTTTCAAATGGTAATGTTTAATGTGTATAATATTTACAGGGAATTTTCGTAAACTCAACGCAAAAATTTGGAAAGATATAAGGATTTTCTTAAAAATCTCAAATTTTTTCCCACCTGTTTTTGCTTATAACATACAGGATTTTCTGTTACTATTATACAAAACTCTCAGAGAAATGACAATATGTTAGAGAAGCATTTGTGCAAAACTTTGGAAAAGAAGTGTTTGGAATTTAGTACAGGCATTTTTTATAAATAGTGTTTTTACTGCGCATGCACTAAACATAGTGATATAATTTTCTTTCACAACTAAAGCAAGATATACAGGGCAACCTTGCAGAATAAAATTCAGTTCAATATCATTAGTATTCAGAAAAGTATCACATTTCAACGAGCAGAATTTTAGCTCCTGTCGAAGAGGCACTAAAAGATGAGGTGTTCACAAAATGATATTTTTAAACTTATATCTTTAATAGTTATATTGAATTGTATAGTGCGGTTAGACACTTTGACGATACCCATGAACACACTCTGTCTTCGTAACGAATAAAAAAATATATATAATAGAATTATTAAAATATTTTAGAAAAGAAGTTAATTATATAAAAAAATCGTTTCGCCACCAAGAAATAGTATTTAAAATATCGTTGGTCGTAAGAATTGTAATATGTAACTTGTTAATAATCGTAATAATATAATTAGAAGTAATAAAATTTACATTATTTATAGTGCCTAATTAGCTGAAATATAAGTTATGCGCAATTGATAAGTCATGGTATTCAGCCAAATTCTAACCACTATACAATTCAATATAACTATTTAAAGATAAGTTTTAGAAAATATCAATTTTATTGTACAACCCTCATCTTTTAGCTTCTCTTCGACAGGAGCTAAAATTCTGCTCGTTGTAATGCTGATATCTTTCTGAATACTAATGATATTGAACTGAATTTTTTCGTATAAGTTACCCTATATATCTGGCTTTAAAGCTGTGAAAGAAAAATGACACTATGTTCCGCGCATGCGCAGTAAAACATTATTTACTAAAAATGCACAAAATTCCTGTAATATTCAAAAATTCTTTTCCAAATTTTTACAAAATTCTTCTCTAACATATTGTCATTTTTTCTGAGAGTTTCGTATAATATAACAGAAAACTCTGCATGTTATAAGCAAAAAACAGGTGGGAAAATTTGAGATTTTTTAAGAAAACCTTTATATCTTACCAAATATTTTTGCTGAATTTACGAAAATTCCTGTAAATATTATACACATTAAACATTACCATTTCTGAAAGTTTCATTTTGTTATCAGTATTCTGTGAAGGGAGGGGGCAAAAACATTTTTTGTCTTCATCAGTTTGTAGACGGTCCCCTAATTGCCCTCAGGACCGAATCTTCAATGTAAAATGTGAGTTATTGTCTATTCTTTACATGTCCGAAATTTAAAGGCAGTCAGTTAAACCATTCCGGAGAAATTCTAAAAAATGTGAAAATCTGCAAGTGTCCGGATACTTTTGGGCATATAGTGTATATCTTTATCTCAGTAACTGATTTAAAGCAATGAAAATAAGAACAAAATTAAATAATATATTTTCAATTGGAAGTATTTCCTTTATTTCAATATTAAAGCGAAATGGCAAGAGAAACTCAAACCAAGATAGACAGTTCGTTTAGAAAATAAAAATGAGACAATTGGTCAGCATTAGAGTGATTGGCATATTTTGCAGCCACACTGAGCGAGAAAAACAAAATTGTGCCGTGCGTACTGAGCGATTTTGCTCAAATCTGCAACTAGACTGGGAAGGTTGCAGATAAAAACGGAACGAAAACCACTAAATAAACCACTGTTATAAAGAATCTCAAATAAAAGTTCGGTTAAAATAAACAATAAATAAGAAAAATAGGAAATTATGTGCATATATATATATATCATCGAGAAAACAGTTTTTGGATTAGTTTCATTCTCCAAAATGCCGATTCAGTTATTGTAACAGGATGCAACATGCTTCTGAGAACAGAATTATTTGTATGGAAATGTTAAGAAGAGAAGAAAAAGTTTTTAAAAAAATTTTGAAGGAGTGCAACTTATCTGCAGTTTTAAGAGTAAAGTTATGGTTATTTGTTAAATTTGGAGCTATAAATTACAAATTTAGTGTAGATATATATTTGCAGCTTTAATTTTTCCACTTTGTTTTTTTGAGGGGCAGTGACCGAGATAGCACGTAAGTTTGCAGCAAAAATGTGAGTTATTGTCTATTCTTTACATGTCCGAAATTTAAAGGCAGTCAGTTAAACCATTCCGGAGAAATTCTAAAAAATGTGAAACTCTCACTTTAAAGAAAACTATATCGCCTTTTTCTTAATGTTGAAATCTTAACGTTTATAAACAAAATTAAATCTAAAAAACAGTCAGTGTTTGTTGAACAATAATAACTAGACATTTTGTCCCATTTTAAAGTAATTACTTTTGAACTCTAATTTCATAATTTATTCTACTAGCAAAACGTAGTTATTAGCGAAAATCGCTCTCTCTTTGACTTCAAATCATATTCTCAACTCAAAAAATTAATGAAATCCAGAAAATAGTTAAAAATAAATCTATACGAATCGAATCGAACGATGTATTAGCGAAATCTATCTTCTCCTCTCAGAGTTCAACTGGCTCAATGGTTAGCGTCTCCGCTTCGGAACCGGGAGGTCGCGAGTTCTATCCCGGGTTGTGCTTCGTACTCTGTTTTTGCTATAATTTGCAATAAGTTTGCACGGCAAGCTTGCTGCAAGTTCCTTTCATGGTGACTTCGGAGCTTTCGTTAACTTGCTGCAAGCTTACTGCAAGCTTGCACTCTTGTCATGACAAATTTGTGGCAAGCTTGAGGCAAACTAAAATTGCTCTTGTCATGACAAATTTGTGGCAAGCTTGAGGCAAACTAAAATTGCTATCTGGGGAACGAATTAAAAAACACATTTTCTTTCAACATAGGTCTGAAAGGCAACCCAGGAGCACCAGGATCATCCGGACTTCCTGGATTACCAGGACAAGATGGATCGAAAGGAGACAGAGGACCCGATGGACTACCTGGTCCCCCAGGTGTGCCAGGAGTTCGAGGAGAACCTGGACCTAGAGGACTCGATGGAAGACCGGGCGGTGAAAAATTGATGGGTATGCTGGTGGTGAGGCACAGTCAGTCGTACAACATTCCACAGTGTCCCAGAGGAATGAAGAAGATGTGGGATGGTTACAGTTTGTTGTACATAGAAGGAAATGAGAAGTCACATAATCAAGATCTTGGTAAGATATCAATTCTACGATAAGTAGTTTCTTCCAATATTAAGTTTAAAAAAATTAATAAATATATATTGAGAGTTATAAATTGATAAAAAGAATTTTTAAGTGATATTTGGAGAGTCCATAGTTAAAAGAGTACCAAGTCCATACGATTCATTTCTGAGAAAACAGCTCTCAGAGTTGATCAGCTGGGTTTAAAATAACAGTAGATTTCTAATTGCTCTTGCTGCCTGGTGGATACAAATTGAACTATGGACTTGAATCATTATTACTCTGAAAATATAGCATTTCTACACTACATGGCAGTTTTAGTGTCAATATAGGCAAAACGTGAACTTGATCTACTTTAACTCTGAACCTTCCATTTATTAAGAGTAATTTTGTCAAACTATATTTTCGATTCAAATTAAGTCACACTGTCTGTGTTTCAGGCTTTGCCGGGTCGTGCATGCAGCGATTTAGCACAATGCCTTTCCTCTTCTGCGACTTCAACAGCGTCTGCAACTACGCCAGCCGAAACGACAAGTCCTACTGGCTCTCGACCAACGCACCCCTGCCCATGATGCCCGTGGGCGACAGCGTCATCCAAGAGTACATCAGTCGATGCGTGGTCTGCGAGACGCCTGCCAATGTCATAGCTGTGCACAGCCAGTCCCTGTCCATCCCAGAATGCCCGAGAGGCTGGAACTCCTTGTGGATCGGTTACAGTTTTGCCATGGTGAGTACATTTTCAAGCAGTTTTTAATCGTCTGATTTATTTGATTAACGTTCCATGTAAAGACTGTCTAAAGGCCTTAAGTCAGGCCTCGAAGTTTTGGATAGTGGTATCATAATTACGAATGCGGACTGTCAATTAAAGCTCCATTTCCCATGTGACAAAAATTTGATAAAGTTCGGGTCATGATCAGATTTCACGTAATTAGTCTACAAAAGACAGCGAATTTTTGATGGAGCCAGGACTTGAACAGGTTATCTGTCTTTCAAAAGAATCTAAAGCGATTCTTAGTATTTTTTACGCGCTCTTGAAGTCAATAATTTTAAAGATAAACAAATGTCTAAAATTGTGCATATAAGTTAAAAATGCTGACAATTGGACATATACATTTCTTTTTTATTTCTTTTACATGCATCTTTAGCACCAATGAAATCCCAACAAATTTTAATGTGCAGAATATACTATGAATTAAATATTAAATGAAATTTAGATTTCTTAAAATGCTCCTTTACTATTTAAATTAGTTTCATCAGCAGTTTTTCTCATTGGTTAGCTTTTCTCATGTTCTGTAAAAATTGTATAGTATGAAGATAGAAAGGTGTATCCGTTAGGAAGCTTTATATTGTGAGAAATTGGCTATACTTTTATATTTAGCGATAAGTGAATGGAAACAATTTTGTTTTAAAAGAAATTAATTTCTTATTGCATTCATAACTGTAGACGTTTTAAAACACGAAAAATTATTTATCATAATTATTTTTTTTTCTTTTTACAGCACACTGCTGCTGGCGCAGAGGGAGGCGGACAATCCTTGTCTAGTCCTGGAAGCTGTTTAGAGGACTTCCGTGCGACACCATTCATCGAATGCAACGGTGCAAGAGGAACGTGCCATTATTTTGCCAACAAATTCAGCTTCTGGCTGACAACCATCGATGATGAAGAACAGTTCGAACGACCGGCCAGTGTGACTCTCAAAGCCAACGACTTGAGAACAAAAGTCAGCCGTTGCAATGTGTGCGTGAAAAGCACTACTGTAACGTGATCAATTGTAGATTGACATGCCAGAATGTTGGATCTTACCAGAAAGAGCGGAAAGACTATTTGGCAAGTTAAAGCTGTTTAGGACAAAATTAACTGAAAAGACATTTGAGACAATTCTCAGATTTCCTCGTATGCTGATTTCACTGCATATATTTTGCCATTCTAATCTGCAGGTGATTTGATGGACATGTGAAAGCTGAGACTTGGTGAAAATATTTTTGAATGAAATGAAGATACATTTTATGTATTTGCGTTGAATTTGGTGCTATTAAGAATATCTATTGGAGAAATTTACCATTACAGACTTTTTTTCCTTCGGTAAGACTAACATTTTGCGATTTTATAACTGCCAGCAGAGGTCAGAGCCCCAAAAAAGATACTCTAGACAGTGACCTCATAGAAAGCAAATGCCTCTGCTTTATTTGTGACTGTTAGAATATCTTTAATATATGGTTGTTGTAAGTAAATAATTGTTCTTTACTTTGATTACTGCCATTGATATTTTTCCCTCTTAACTTTTTCTATTTTCTAGTCGCGTGTATAAGTAACTGCCTATGCAAAGAATTTCATTAAGATATTTTTGAAACTTCAAAGCATTACATCATTTTTCATTGAAATATTATTTATACTCTATTAAATAATGAAAATAAAATGAAGAGTCTATTTATATATTATTTAAAATGATGCAATAATATTTTATTCTTTTCAATTTAATATTTGAATGGTTAGAAGCTTTTCAAAAGTTTTGCATTTTATGCTCAATTTAGGGAAATAAACTCAATAGCTCTGACACTGCCTTTGTGTTTTATATTGTTGCTGTTATTTATGTTCTAGTCACATTAAGACTAGAAATTTCATAATTTGTCAAAGTACTTAAAGTTGTGTCATCTTAATGATTCTTCATTTTTTTGAAGTAATAAATGCGTTTCTATAAAGAAAAAGATAATGACTGCCTGCTATTGTTTAAAATCCACTGCTGAAAATGTAATCATTTTTCTTTAAATCATGTGCTTTGACAATCTATTTTTGTATTTTAGAAAATCTGAAAACGAAATAAAACAGTTATTTTAATTTTTGTTTTTTAATTATTCAAAAATTGTTATGATTACGGACTTTCATGGCCGATACAGTAAGTTCGAGTGACTAAATGGGAAACAGACTATACATCTCTATGGTGGACTAGTTTTCAGATTCGCTTATTTTGTTTTTATAGAACTTCAATGTTGTTGTTCGACTTTCAGTGTAAAGCTTTGTCAACAGGAATCTTCAACATTTCAGCACCTTGCTTGAAGACGTTAATGAATATTTAATGTCTTGAGAAAATACTAAGTGTGAGACTGTTATTATTATAGCTCTAGATATTTAAGTAAAATGCGAGCATCTTTTTACGAAATTATTGCCATAATTGCTTTGTTATCGCGCCTTTCAGCGATAAATGAAACTATTTTTTTTTTAAATATCGGCATTTTGGCCAACGCTGTTTTATTTTAAATGCTATCTGCTGCCTCTAGATGGCGTTTGCGCACCCATGTTCCTAGGTGATTTTGGATGCTTATCGTATGCCTGACCTACCCTTTCATTTTTGCCAGATAATTTTGAAACACCCTGTATTATAAGCAAAAAACATGCAAAAAATCTGGGATTTTTAAAAACCTTTATATCTTCCAGAATAAATTTGCTATTCTTAAAAAAATGCTTGTAAGCAATGTGCATAGCAAATAAAACCATTGATGAAATTTATAAACAATTATCAGCTTTCTGTGGAGCGGAGTGAACCGAGATTTTTTCGTCTTCATCAATTTCCAGTGGCGGCGAAGGAGGGGGGGGGGAGGGCAATCACACTCCTACTTTTTTAGGAAAAAAATTAAATTTTTATTTCATTTTCGCTGCCTAAAACTAGGAATTACAAAAAAGCAACAGTTTTCTGAAAAACTAGATAATTTTTTGACTAAATTTTTAAATTTTGCGGTCTACCCCTTATACTCCCGGGTCTTTTAGATGTCTATAAGTCTTTTGCCCCCTCACTGCCTCCAAGAACATCCAATGTTAATCTAGTTATTAATCTAGTAATCCAAGTAATTTTAGTTCCTAGCAAATAATTAAAGGTTTTCATTGCAGAAAAGCGAATGTGATATTTTTTGTTATAGATTGCTTGCGATTTCTTTTAATTATGCAATTTCACATAATGCAACATTTGAAGGCTAACTAATATTATTATTTATTACTAATATTATTTATTTAAATTTTAATTCGATTTGCTGTCATTCTAGAAGCATAAAATACTGTTATCGAAGTATCCTTTATTAAATATTTTCAAATCGGAAAAAAAAACACCAAGGCAATCAACAAGGGATACTCCCTCCGCACTAAGGCCCGGTGCATGCTAGCCGATTCGTGTCGTTGAAGCTATAAAAACAACAATAGTAACCCCCATTCTCCCTGTGGAGCCACAAAGGGGGCACATGAGTTACTATTATTACATTTTAATACTCAACGACACAAATCGGCTGGTGTGCACCGGGCCTAAGATGAATTGAAAAACCAGCTAAAAGAAGAATCTCCAGTCCGACCCTCCTCGTACCCAAAGGCAAAAGGGGGTCCTCTTTTGTAATGTAAGAAAGAACGGTCATTGTGGTTTTTCCCTACCCCCATGGTAGAGAACCCTTGAGTTATTTTGAGGTGCCAGAAAGTAATTTCCTTCTTGGCAACAAGACTGTAAATTTGATGAAAAAGATGACGTCACAACCTAGTAAACATCAGCGCCATCTCTTGCGAAAAGGCATTTTTAAAATTCTAGGAGGCAAGCCTTAAAGCGGGCGAACTACAACGCTGACGAATGACAGAACACGGTTCCTATGAGTCTTAAGCTGGACATTCACCACCGATCCAATCCATTTGGAGGGCTTCTTTGTAGACCGGTTCCATTTTCAACTCATAAAATTTGGTGGACCATTCATAGGTCGGACTGGGCTCCCGGCGACCCTTTTTGCTTTAAACCATTTTTGGTAGGCTGGGTCGCCATGGGCATTTAGGTCGGACTGAGCCAACTGGAAGCCCATCACCTACGGGCAACCTTATCCCCTAAGCTACTGCTTCTCCTCCACCCCCGATTTCAAAACGGGCCCCCGTCTTGATTTCAACAGAATGACTCAGACTCACTCTGCCCATTTTGCAGTTTCCGCTTTCGTGAAAGGGGGCCGGTTCCCCTAACCGACTATCGTATTTTAATTTTTTGGCCTAGTGCGCCGAAAAAATATCGAAATCGGATGGAATTCCGCCCTTCTCCCTGTTCTATACCAATTTTTATCAGTTTCTTACATTGACGAAGGGTTTGGCCTCCTGTGTTCCAAAAAAGTGGAGTGGACTACAGGTGAATGTCCCGCTTTAGGGTTACAGACAGAACTCAATGAAATTAAATAACTTTCATTTTAAATATAGTGTTTCATAACATGAAAACATTTTTTTGGTGGTTAAAACTAAATATCGTTCGAAGGTAAATTACTTTGCTATACATTATAGAGGCTGAGCACTAGTGAACAGAAGGTTACACTGCGCTGCATGAAAATCGGCCTGACACCATTCCTGCAACTTCTTATGTAAAATGACACCCTGTATCCGAATGTGACCCCATTGTGCCCCATCACCACCGTTTTCTCCCAGGACGCCTCCCCCTATTTTTTCATCACTGTCAATTTTTATGGCCATGAAATTTGATTTGAGAGGGAAAACTATTATTTTAGCGTTAAATGTCTTCTGAGGAGCTACAGAGGTGAAAAGTTCTAAAATATGAACATTTGTAGCAAGGGGGGAGATTTAGGAGGGATTTGTTCCCTTAAATTAAAAAAAAAAATCAGTAAAAATGACAGGTTTTTCTGGATTGTTTTCGCAATTTTTTCACTTATTTTCTACATATTCCAGCTTCCAGCCCCAACTTTTCCTCACCCAAACACCCCAAATAATAAAAATATATAGCAACAATTTTGGCTAAAAGCGAGTGAGGGGGAGAGGTCCCGAAGCACTGACAAGAAAGTTTGGAAGATTCACTGTACAACGTTGCTGCTCTTTATTTTTTTTTATCACTGTTCTGTAATTTTTACTTTCTCGTATACGAAGTATACAAAGAGAAAGTATTGTAATCGTCAAAAAATTCGAACTCGAGATTTTGACGAATCTCCACGTTTTAGACCTCCCTGAGTCCGAAAAACACAATTTTGGAATTATGTCTGTCTGTCTGTGAACACGATAACTCAAAAACTATTAAAGCTACGGTGATGAAATTTGGTATGTCATCTTTACACATAATTTGTAGGTTTCTGTCAAATTTTGGACAAAATCCGTCAACGGGAAGTCTGTCTGTATGTTCGATGTCATGCGAACGCTATAACTCAAAAATTTGAAAAGCCAGATGGATAAAATTTTATACACAGTTTTATCGTCATGAATGTAGGTCCGTATAAAATTTTGGGCCAAATTCGTCAACGGGTTGACTGTCTGTCGGTCTGTATAATCGCATACTTGTTAAGCCTTCGTTTGAAAACCATCTCCACGCGCATGCCTACTTAGCTATCTCTGGTACCAAGCGGGAGGATTACGCCACTTGTCCTTGAGACGGAGTTTGTGATAGATATGTTTTATCTCCTGTTTTTTTTCGCTCGCTCGTATAATAGCGGATCTTCCTGGAGTGTGATGGAAAATAAATATTGCTAAGTTTTAATACATAGGCATCTCTTTTAATATGATTCTTCATTTAAATATTTTACAATCACTATAATCTGCAATGAAAAACTTTCTGATATTCGTTGCATTCTGGATTACAGTAGGTTCGATTTTTTTTTATCCACGCAAAGGGAGGGGAAATGACAAATTTTTGAGCAGTATACGAGAAAGTTTAGGGGAGGCTTACACTCAATTGGTTTCCATGGCGAATTTGATTTAGTAGGGTGGGGGGGAAAGGATTATTTTAACACTTAAATTTAAAAATAAAAATATAATATATAATAAATAAAATTAATGTATAAAAATAAATTTTGGAAGATTCACTGTACAACGTTGTCGCTTTTGCACATCAAACTCGGATTGATCAAACAGTTTGTGAAAGCAATAGATAAGACAGGTGATGGATTTAACTTTTTGAAAACTAAATTTCCTCGTCTTAGTGAGGCTAAAATTAAGGAAGGAATTTTCGTGGACCCCCAGATTAGACAACTTTTTAAAGATTCAACGCTTATGAAACACCTGAATCGCAAAGAAAAACGAGCATGGCTTGCATTCAAAAATGCGAGCATGTTGGCAGAATACTGGTGGTCATTGGTACGAAAAACTTCTACTTCATGGTACAAGAGGAAAGCAAGCACCAGATGAAGGTACTATATTATAAATTACACACACATTTATATTATATTATCTATTATTATTTATTATTATATATTACATTTTTGTTTTTAAATTTAAGTGTTAAAATAATCTTTTCCCACCTCCAAATCAAATTCATGGTCATAAAATTACAGAATAGTGATAAAAATAAAGAGCGGCAACGTTGTACAATGAATCTTCCAAACTTTTTGTCAGGGCTTCGGGACCTCTCCCCCTCACCCGCTTTAAGCCAAAATTGTTGCTATATATTTTTATTATATGGGGTGTTTGGGTGAAGAAAAGGGGGTCTGGAATATGTAGAAAATAAGTGAAAAAATTGCGAAAACAAACCAGAAAAACCGGTCATTTTTATTGATTTTTTTAAAATTTAAGGGGACAAATCCTCACCCAAATCTCCCCCCTTGCTACAAATGTTCATATTTTAGAACTTTTCACCTCTGTAGCCCCTCAGAAGACATTTAATGGTTAAAATAATGATTCCCTCCTCCAAATCAAATTCATGGGCATAAAATTACCAAACAGTGTTACAAATGGGGGGGGGGGCGTCCCGAGAAAATCGGTGGATGATAGTAAACAGCCATATTTGATTTAGGAGGCTTTGCATCATAAGAATCAGAAGGAATGGTATCAGGGCTCGAAATTTAATTTTTTTTGCAACGCAGTGTTATCGAAAAGTGGTTAGCAGGTTGGGACGGAACTGTAGCGCTGGTTCGGGAACCGTTGCGGCAATCTAAATTCTATTATGTTTCAGTGAACACAAATGAATTCGCAGTTACATTGGGGACATGTTTGTATGTGTTCTCCGCGAACCGCCAAACCAGGTTGGCATCAAATCGCTTCCACAGACCCCTCCACTCTATCGGCGACTATGAAGTGATGATTGATGGTCCACTGATTTCTTCTGGTTCGCTGTTGGTCTGTGAGAAAATACTTGCTGAACGGTGCAAACAAGCACGTTTCTTAGGATTATATTTGGGACTATTTAACTGGACATACTGATACATCGCATAGACTGATGTAACTAGAGGGGGCGGCAAAATCAGACATGCAGAAAAACAATTTAACAGCTAAGAAGGCACTAGTTCAACCATTGTGTACATAAAAATAAAACACTTACTAGATCTGATGCTAGTAAGTGTTAGATGCTATCTGATCTGATGCTACTTAATGCATTACAATAGTTTCCTTTTCTCTACTTCTTTAGCTTATGGGAATCAGTTCGTTTGGAAATGAATTACACAGAAGTTTATCCTCAAACCAAAGGATTAAACATGCATTAATGTGCTATAAACGGGGCCAGATTATTAAGTAGGCAATAAAGTAGTTGTTGAACATCGAGGCTTCGGACCCCCCCCCCCAACTTTGAGGGGGAGGTGGTCAGAAGCCTCGAGATATTTTTGCAGCATTTTCAGGATAATCTGTTAATTTTGAAATTTCATTTGATTTGCAAGAGCCATGCACTCGGGCATATTCAAATATTAAAATCAAGTATCTTTTAAATTGCAGAACATTATGCTTAGGAATTTTTTTTATCTTTCCAAATTCGCTAGCGAAACAGTGTGGTACATTCTTTTTTTTTTTAGTTGGCTGACTGACTCAGAAGTCAATAGCTCCGGCAAACTTTGAGTATTTAAAATAGGTTAAAAAGATTTATGATTTTTTTCGATCATTTTGTTTAAAATTACTTTTACATAAAAAAAAATTATACGCGACATACTGAAACCAATTCTCTTGAAGGTAATCCGTAATTAAATTTTTTTATTTCAGTTTTCTATAATATTTGTTACTTAAAAACTACTTATATAAATGTTAAATTAAAATCAATAAAAAATATTGGATTTTGGAGGGGTAGAAGTTGGCTCCGAAAATTGCCGATTTGCCTAAGGGCGCCCACAGAACTTAATCCTGTCATAAATATAAAACTGAATTCTCTAAATATCTATTTAATTGCCAATAGCATTGCAGTCAATTTTTGCAAAAGAAATTTATAGGGACTTGGAGATGATCGATGCCGAAGGGGAAAAAAAGACCATATATGACGAAGGTTCGTATGATGCTGGCTTATCGCTTGAAGAGGAATAAAATGATTTTCCTACTTGACCGAGTGATTCTGGAAACCAGTTTAAGATCTCAGTAAATATAATATTCTCACTGAGAAATATGAATTTCTTATGTCCAACTTATTGAATGAACAATATGGGTGTCGATTACATGTTAACAATGACATGGACAGAAAACAATTTCAGAAAGAAAAAGATTTCAAAATTGTATTTCTGTTGCGCTAGAGTAGATCGGAGTATTTATCTATTAAGTATAAATTAATTAGTGAAACAGATTTTAATGATATTATCAACGATTTTGATATAAGAAAAGCAAGAAGAACTACATTGTAATTTTACATTTCAAAGAAAAATATTTTAAACCCTTAAATTTCAAAATAAAAGTATTAATTTATGTACCGTACTTAACTTGTAAAAGAAGGGAAGCGTGTTGCAAGTATGGCAAAATTTGCAACTACAGCTTATTTTAAAATATCACTGAATGGTAGCTGAGGAAGCTACACGACATCTAACAAAATTATATTAAAAAGAAAAAAAAAATGAAATTTTAGCTAGAGCAAATTTTAGGGTATCGTGTACCAACATGAACTTAGGTGGACTCTTACTTTGTACAGAATTGTACATAAAAATCTGATAATTTTAAAACCCCACCATAATGTGAAATTTCTGATGCGATTATCATCAAAACTGAAAATAATTATCTCAAGTATGTAATTTAACCATCTATCGACCTGTATTAAAATACCATGTTTCAACGAAGAAATTCCAGTTTTTTGCTGAGTTGTCAGCGAATAAAATTTTGTCAGGTACCCAGTTTTAGAGGGAAGGATAAAAAACATCTTTCACTTGAGGAAGCATAGGGTTCTTCACTAGAAATGACTTTTCTTTATAAGGAAAATATACTATAAAACGATATCAAACAATCAGGCATAGAATGTTTTTCAGTAATAGTAAGCTTATGTATTTAACAGCTTAATAGTGATGTCACAAAATACAGACCCCCCCCCCCACGCAGCTTTAAAGAGCTCCGAAAACCCCCCCGCATATTTTCAAATGTTCTTAGAAACAAACAAACCATAACCTTCTCCAGTGACAAATTAATTTAAATGAAGGGATAGGATACAAAAGAAAATGCACTTTGGAATGAAAAAAAGTGTATCTTCGGTTTTTAAAGCAGCAGTAGGTGACATCTGTTATCACAATTCAAGAAAGTAGTATCATAAGATTTTGATAAGATATAGACTCTTCTATTAAAGATAAGATGAACTTAATAGATAAAGAAATGTCTCACAATCAATGGCGACTGTAGAGGGGAATTTTCTAATCTATATTACATTGTGCATTTCGGCATAACTTAAATCATGCCTTTTCTACTTAATTTTGAATAATTTAATTATATGGCAATCAAGAAATAATAATTAGATTTTTGGTTTTATGTAGGTAAAATCAACAAATAAACAAACTAAGCAACTATTAATTTTTAGTTGAAAAGTAAACTTCACAAAATAAATGCTTTCGGCTATTTTTTTCCCCTCTTACTCTCGTTTATACTCGACTGTGGCTGCACAATAAAAAAACCCACGGAAGTATAAGGTTAAAATAAATAAATGTGTAGGCAAGTTACGTTGATATTTATTAATGAAAAAAATCTATATATTTAAAATAATTTGTAAAAACCTTCAGATAGTTCGACAGACCCAACCACCAGACCGATTTCGACATTTACATATAGTATATCTCTATATATAAAAGGCAAATACCATGATTCACACTCGTCACGAAATCTCCCAAACCACTGGGACTAGAAACTTGAAATTTGGCAGGCGGTTGCTTCTTGGGGAGTAGGTGCTCATTAAGAAAGGATTTTTCGAAATTTTAATTAGAATTTAAATTATTTAAAAATTACTTTAAATTTTAATGTTTTTCCGGAATAACTTCGGGTCTTATTATTGCAAAAAACCCATTTTTACATAATCTTCTTAAAGATAAAAAAAAAAAAAAAAAGCTTTTTAATGACACCAATCCTATTTCCATGCGACATTTTGTTCAAATTTAATTAATATTTCAAAATGTTTTAAAACATGAATTGTAACAATGTTTTTATTGTTGTAAATAAAATTCAAACCATCTCATTATTTCAGCAAATCTTTTATTCACGCGCTTTTGCGATCGTTACGGTTGTGATAGTATAAATTGTTTTCTTGGGAAATTAACTCCAAAGCAGAATTTTTACTTTATTATTCATTGCATTTCTGAAATATTTTATCGCACCTGCTTCCAAGTAATATTTTTATAAAGCGTGGCAACAGATATTTGATTTCAGGTTTCTTTGTTTTTATTGTGTGTGAGGTACACTGAAATGACTTTCGTCCTTTCTTCAAGCATTTAATCTCATGATTTCCTGCCATTTTAAAATTATGAGGCATGAAAACGCTTTCAAATTTTTGTATATTGCATTATAGGTAATTTTTTATTAAAATTTTGGTTAGACTTAAGAGTAGAGTTCTGCCGCCAAACTTGAATTTCCTCAAGTGATAACTCATCAAATTTGATATTAGAAACTAGAAATTACAGCCTGAAACTAGGAATTACAAAAAAGCAATAGTGTTTGAGAAAACTAACTAATTTTTAAATTTTATTGTCTACCTCCTATACTCCCGGGTCTTTTAGAAGTCTACGAATTTTTTGCCGCCTCACTTTTTGTAACCACTGGTTCACACGAGCGTCCAACATGTTCGGCTTTCGCGACCCTAATCAGCTTAATCATTCTATCGATGAGTGATAGATGAATTAAGTGAAAGTTATTTGAAACTCAGTTTGTAAGTTTCGTTAGCTGCGATGCATCATACAGAATTGTATCACTGGCATTTTAAAATTTACGTCTTTAAATATTTTACTATCTGTCAAATACAATAAAATATTCAGTTTTTTGTTAATCTTTCCTGAGTTATCGCGGCAGAAACTGCGACGGGTAATGCTATAATTAATATAAAATACAAAAATAAAAAAAAATTTAAACGGGCTAACCTTTTTAAGCAAAGGGTCAAATTTTGTTCATTATTTTTTTAATACTAGACTGTGGGTCAGTGGCGTTCCTTGGAAAGTGGGCAAGGGCATGGTAAAAAGGGTACCAATAATTTGGAAACCCCGAAAATTTGTTAATAGCAAAACTTGACAGTTGACCTTTCTCTTCTGTTCTCACTTTTAAAATCCTGTTTTACAAATTATAATTTTGCAATTGAAAGAGCAAAAAATAAAGGTCGACATCAAAAAATATATATACTTTAATTTTTCAGTATTTTTGATTGTCTGTTCTTTTATTTTATAAAATTCAACGCGTGGGTAATTTAAAAAGGCTTCGTGGGTCAGTGTCTGATTCACGGGTCATAGGTTCGCCACCACTGCTCCTATGGGGAAAAACATTCAGACAGTTCTCCAGCCCCAACCACCAGACCGATTTCGACAATTTTTTCACATGAAAACTGATGACGTTTAGATATGTCATCAACGGTCGCCTGCCCACCATATTTTTGAGAGATATTGCAAAATAAACGGAATATATTAACGGAAATAACAGACAGATACTGCAAAATAATGCGGAGTACCTGAGCCTCATAAACTTCTTTCAAATAACTAACCAATCAGAATGCTCCGCTTTATTTTCGTAAGTTAAATAATATTTTTGATTTGTATACAGTTATGTTGCATCTCCATATTATAAACAATAATCACACCTCTTTTTTAATGAAATTCAATTTAGTTTTAATAGCCGACGATTTTTTAAAAATATCTCTATAAATGTAATTAGCTTTGTTTTAGTTAATATTTAATTTAGCATAAATAGCAAACGAATTTTCTTTTCTAAATTTATTTTTATTAGATTGGCCACAAGAAAATTAGTAGTCGTTAAAAAACTTTTATGGAATGCAGCGTTGTTAAATGAGAGAATGAAGTTGTTTTCGGAATAAACATTTTAATTTGAGAAGACTTTTTTCCCCATCAATAATCCCTACTGTTCCATCAAAATGGCATGTCAAAAAACATTGCAAAATACCTATTGTAGAATGTAGATGATGGAAACTGTTTATTTAGGGCGATATCATTCTGTATCTATGGATTTAAAAATGCTTTATGCAGAAATTTGTGAGAAAGTTATACAAAACATTATAACTCAATGGGATTTATTCATTTTACACTTTTAAAGGAAACTTTTGTCTACAAAGAATATGAAATCTACTATGGTTTTATAGTCTGTTCCATTGATCTTCATACAGTATTTAAAACTGGGAAATGTAGTGGCTGATAACCTCGAAGCAGCGAGGTGCAAGGGGAACTGCTGAGCAAAGTATGTGCTGCCCGAGAAACCGCTCAAAGGGAGGCGAGAGTGGCTAGTATCATTCAAATATTCAATTAAAAACATACATTTTTTTATTTATCATGATACTTATTTTTTTTTTTTACTTATATTCAAATTTCAGGATCAGGGGGAAAAAAAAAAAAATGCAGCAACAAAAACATTTAAAACCCTGCATCTAAAGTTTCTGGAAGGTGCTATAATTTCAACAGCATCTTCTTCCCTTCGCAACAGCTAAACAAATATACTTTGTTACTACATGTGCAGAATAGCAGAAGTTGGTGTTGTTTGCAATCATAGTAATCTGTAAGAAGTTTTTTCTCTCTACAAAGACAGGCTTGTTGTTCTTCCCTGTGTTTCTCCTGAAGATTCAAAGTTCTAATAGG
>BGPR01032558.1:0-17440 GCA_013235015.1 Araneus ventricosus | reverse complement strand
TATACTAACCTAATATTATAGTACTATATTAATGTATTCCAAAATCGGTTTTCTTAAACTCCAGTTTCGTTTTATTTCCCTCTCTGGAGGTATATTAAATCTCGCGTTTTGGCATATTTATTACTAAGAGAATATTCTAATTACTTCCACGCGCCTACACAAATCGCGAAATCAGCGACTTATTGCCGCCATGCTTTTCCCTAAAACACTTACTTAATTTACTAAAAATAGCTATTGTTCCCTTCACTTTGATAACGTGTATATGTTAAATCCCTTCCTGAGGAAATGCAGGGATCTTCTGTTCGCTTTTTACTTGAAACTTAAAACCAAGATGTACGTACATTCCGCACACTCCCATAATAAAGGAAAATTAGACTAAAACTAGACTTTTTACTGACTGCAACCACGAATACCTTTCATATATTTATATAGTCAATTAATCAAAATATGTATTATATTTTAAATATATACAAATATTAATCTAGAAATTAAAATTAAAATCAAATTACCTTATCAATAATCATACAAATGAAATACAAAAGATAGCATGATTAACGACTATTACACTATGGAAAAGGACATCCTAGAAATGGAATTCCAACAATCAAATGCTTATCAGCCTTGGGAACTGATATGTCGCATTAATCTAGATTTGTGGCGCCAACCCTCTGCGAAAGTCAATTGTTGGAAAAACGAAAAAGTAGAGGAATAAATCCCCTATATATATATCATAAATAAAACAAAACTCTTGGAAACATAGTTGTAACCAGTATACATCATTTATGAATAGATACAATATAACATAAGAGAGAAATGAAAAGGTATGTGAATGTAAGAGAAATCTAGAAATAATTGTGTATCAAATGTAAGTATGTATTCATGTATGATATATATAAAATTTGGAAAATGGTGCTTGAATTTTCCAACTTGCATATATCATATGTTATTCAGTAGAAGTTATACCAAGTGTAGTTTATTTGCTAGTGTAGCAAAATATAAAATTTGATCAGTGAAAATTAAATATCCTAAAGATGTAATATATATCAAGCAGAATTGGTGTTGTTGATTAGAGTTTTACAATACAATGGAGAAATTCGGGTGTTGTTGTACCAAACATATGGTACGAGATATCAGCAGCAACAGTTATTGATATCATAAGGTAGTAGCATTATCAGTCAGAGACAATGTACAGTAAGAACATGGCCAATGGTAGCCACCTAATTATGTTGCTAGCATTGAGACAACGTAACCTCGAGAGTATTTGCTTTAATACCATAATGAGAATTATTTAATGACATAATGCGATAGTATAATGATTACAAACTAAATGGTAAGGAAGGCAATATTATCAAAGATAGAGCAGTACCATTGTAGCAGCTTCGCATTTAGATCCTTTGGTTAAGATCAGAGTGCAGTAATATTGAGGCAGACCATAACGACACAGCAACATGGATAGACATGGGACAACGGCGCTTCTAGAATGGTGCATTTAATACCATTATGATGTCTCACTAATGTGATATTATGACATTACATTGATTAGAGGCCATATGGAGTGTATGTTGGAGGCTGGGAGGGTAATATTATGAGCTACAATGAAAGTTCAATACAATCGTAGTAAGCCATGATGTCCGAGAGAAATGGATGGATATTGAGACAGAGTTTAAATGCCGCAATGACAAATTTTAATTGAAAATAGCATTTTTCATGTGTCATATGAATAGCTTGTGCCATTAAAGCCTGCAGTTTGCTTGCATACATGCAAGGTGTTCAGAGATGTCCTTTAAAATCTTTAAGGATTGGTCAGGTATATAGAAACGAGTCATTTTTGCATGAGGTCGGAAACACAAAGGGGTCCGAAACAGGAGACTCTTTGTCGTGGAATTAAGTAAAGAAAAAGGGTGCATCATATGAGTGGATACATAGTACAACAAACCAGCTGCATAAACAACAATATTACAAGTAATATGAGGCATTATAAAGATGCTTATCTCAAGTATGACGCAGGAACAACAGCAATTCTTCGGAATTCTTAAAGTAAGTATTCAAAGGACCTGCTGTCTGAGCGATATACGCCTCGCATGCTGTTATTCATGCAACTGGGTTATTGTGTTATTGCAAATTTGTATTGCATTCAATATGTGCTGTAAATTGAATCTGGTGTATCCTTTGTTTTTATTTAATTCATTGACCCTATAATCCCCTCTGAATTTCGGACTTAAGTTCTGTATTGCTGTTTCTCTTCGCCTGGTCTACTCTTAAAGTTTGTGAACGACCTTCCTGAACACCATGTATATTAGAGAAGCTATGTTTTAAACTGATCTTCATACTTCAGCCTCATGAAACTGTAATTGCTTATAATATCAGCACGTTGTCTTAACGCTGAGCTGCAAAATCACTTTGGTGCTGGCTCAGATGTGTCTCATTCATCATCTGACAACAGTTTAAAATTGTTATGTTCGTCCAAAATAGTCCTCTTACTGCTTCAAAACGGAGCGTTTATACAGGGTGTCCACTAAAGTCCTTCAACCTCACATAAACTTGAGAACGGCGACAACTATTGCCAGAAACTTGGTGTCTAGGTACAGTAAAGTGACGATGCGCTACACAGTGAGATCTGTCACAGCGCCACCTATTGGCAAACAACGGAGTTAGCGTTCCTATCTCGAAAACGGTAAAATATACAGGAAAAAAGTTAATTACAAAATTGTAGAATGTCTTCGATTTTGTACGAAAAGACACCTTGAGCGCAAAATGCTAAGAACAAAACATATAAAACGCGCATTTGTTTGCTCGCGATTTCAGATACTCTTACGTCAGAAAAGCGTTAGAAGTAAAACAGTATATTTAGTTATCAGCAGATACTTTTATTTTTGGTGTTTGAAATGCTCTCTGTCAGCTACAATGCAGATATGGAATCTTTTTTTGGAATTCTTGCTGCACATTTTGTAGCATATCAGGTGACACAAGCATTAGTAATGTGTCGTTTAAGATCCAGCAGTGTTGGCGGAGGGGTCGCATACATCTGCTGTTTGAGTTATTCCCACAGGGAAGTATAATGGGGTCTATTTTTTGTCCGAAAAATGAAATTTTCTCCTTTTGTCCATGTCTTGTAATGTCACAATTTTGGAAAATGCGAACAAACAAATGTGCATTTAAAGCGTTTTTTTCTTCGTGTTAATGAGCCAAGGTGTCTTTTTGTACTAAATCGAAGGCGTTCTACAATTTTGTAATTGAACTATTTCCCGTATCTGATACTGTTTTCGAGATAGGAACTCTAACTCCGTTGTTTGCCATTAGGTGGCGCTGTAACCGATTTCACCGTGGAGTGCATTGTCGCTTTACTATACTTAGACACCAAGTTTGTGGCAATAGTTGTCGCCCTTCTCGAGTTAATGTGGGGTGGAAGGACTTTAGCAGCCACCCTTTTTAATTATTCTAATCGAATCTGTGGTAGGTTTCGTAACAATCCTCGTAGGTTTAGAAACAATCAGGAACATTTAATGCGGATTTATCCATATAAAACATACCCCGCGCTACGAAGCTATTCGACAGCAGCTCCACCTAGCAACACGAAAAGCGAAACACTTAATGTTCGGCCTATCTTCTAAAAACACAGAATGAAGCCGAACGACATGAGAGAATTAACCTGCTTAGCAACCAGAAAGGTAACACAAAATGCAACCATGGTTTTGAATCTGCAACAGTGAATTTTTTGATTCGTTGCAAATAAAGTCCTTGGAGTTATATCAAAGATCGAAGTTATAAGAATAATCGACAAGCGATAGCCGATCCTCGAAAATACAGTGAAGACATCATTCGCTCTATTCGTTTTCGATGCTCAAGATAGTAGCCCATAAAACTATTAAAATCTGTCGCGAAACCATTAGTTTCCTTAACTTGATTTATACATTTCTACGCCCTAGGCCAAAGCATATTCTGCTCTCCCTCCCCTCTCAATTTATTTTTTATTTTTGAGGTGCTTATATTTTTATTTTTGAAACGTATAAGCACTTACTGTAAATTTTCACCCATATTAAATTCTTAATTCAAAATTGCACTGCTTATGACATAACATAATTTTTATGGAGTTATCTCTGTAGTGTGCTTTCTTTAAATACAGTAGACTTCGCTTAATGTGATAATTCGCCATTAATGTTATAATTCGCTTTATATTATCAGAAACCTCTGGTCCCGAACCAACGTATTCAAATGTACATAAAACTATTCGTTTAATGTGAATACTACGTAGTTTGATTTTATCAGTTTTGAAGTAGAGAATTGACCGATCCCTCATTTTCTACCAGCGTTAACGATTGACGTTTGTAGAATTTATCGCTCCACTTGTTAGGAAACATCTGGAGGCAACTTTTCTCCCACATGCCAAGAATATCGGGGTTTATTCTTCATGATCTCTCTTTGAAAGTCGTCCATTTTGTGGGCAGGGACGTGAACGTCTGTAATTGTCATTCAATCTCCTGAAAGTATGCAAAAGGAAGAGTATGAAGAGGGGATGTCCATTGACGAGGACATTCCAGTAGCTGCCACACAAACAAACTAGGAAATTTGCCAAGCTGTTTGTGAACAAGACCAAGCAATAAAAGTTGATGATACCGACGGGTACGAATGTGTTGTAGAAAACCCACCAACGAACGCCGAAATGAGGCAAGTCCTTGATATTTTAAGACGTGGCATTCAGCATCGTCCAACAAATTTTAAAAAGCAATACGAGTACGAACAATATATAAATGAACTGTTAAGGAATAATTGTCGTCGAGCAACAATTAATGAATTTTTGTAATTGTTATTTTTGAAATAAATTATAGATAGCCCTGAGGTAAGTGTTTTTTCCTCGTTTTTTGTTTCCTTTTTCCTTGATGTGGTAAAAATATAGTTAATTTTACACAATTCGGTTATTGTTATCAATCGGTTAATGTTATTAAAATTCTTAAGTCCCGAACAGATCACATTAAGAGGAGTCTACTGTAAATAAATAAGTAAATAACATAAAATAACCTAATAATAACGCCAACAAAAATACTCCATTTCTTGAAATTGTATGAAATGCCTAATAGAACTACTTAGTTCGCGCTTTCATCTGTTAATAGGTTTGATGGCTCATTGAAGTTTACGGATCTTTTTAACCCTCTCATTCCTAAGGCCACTGAAATAAAGGAACCTCAAAATACAAGAACATCAGAGATCAGCTATGAAAGATAAGAGAAATTCACTTTCCCCCTCAAAAACCACAATGACAGCTGGAATTGTCCAAATTATAAGAAAACTCCCCTCTTCCCCAAACACAACTGGGCGAGCCACTCTAACGAGAAAGTACGCGCCGCGAGTGTGAAATCAATCACACTTAACGAAAGGGGGTGGAAATTTCAGAGTGACATTCGGACGGCTATCGTCTTTTGCTTGAAGGGACGTATGGGACGGTCCCGTATCGATCGAGTTAAATCTCTTTCAATGCAAATAAATAAGTGCAAAGCCAAGAGACGATAAGATGCACAGAAGACAAAAAATGTACAGCTCAAAATATTAAATGTAACGAATGCAAATTTTAAGAAGTTCATTTTATATGACCTTTTGAAAATAGCACTATAAAGTGTGTAAATATTTGGTTCTTATTACTTTTGTACATCCCTGCCCTGACAGCTACGCTTTATGCCATGGTATAGGCTGGCCATGTGAGAAATCTGGCCCTGCCAATGGTCACCAGTTTGAACATTTATTTTAATGTAGAACCCCCCTCTCTCTTTCGTGTTTTATAAACATTAAACCAATTTTTTTTTCGTTTTATCGTTTTTCTCACTTTTCGTTTTATCGTTTTTCTCACATTTTCGTTTTATCGTTTTCTCACTTTTTCGTTTTATCGTTTTCCTGACTTTGCCGTTTTATCGTTTTTCTCACTTTTTCGTTTTATCTTTTTCCTCACTTTTTCGTTAGCGTTTTAAATGGATGTAAAAGGATGGTTCTGTGTGGTATTGAGTGTTTTATTATCCATTTTTGGTTTTTACCTAAGAGCCGGTTTTAAACAATAATCAGTAAATAAACATTAATCATTAACTTTGAGTGTTGTGTTTTAGCAATAACCCATTCTTGCATCCAGGCCATTCCTCATGGATGCTGAATCAGCATGAGATAATTCACAAAGACAAACCTTTAATTGAAAATTATGAACATTTATATAATAACATTATAAATTTAAATGAGAAGAAAAAGAATTAAAACTCATATGGAATCATTCCTCTAACACTAATCAATTAGGTGTAGAACCAATAATCTCATATTACATTACGAATTTTGTGAAATATAATTGACAGCTCACTAACTGATATTCACTGTAAATTCTTAAAACATAAATGATAGTTTCACTAAAACATTTTCACTGTAAATTGTTCAAACATGTATGACATTTTCACTAAAAAAAAGTTTTCTTGGCTGAATTAAAACTGAAAAGCGTTAGTTCAGCTGTCTCATACATATTCAAGTATGAGAATCAAACAATACATCTTCTCACGTCATCGATATAAAAATCACAACAATTATAATAATAAATCTTCATTATTATTATCACAACGCTCATGAATGCAAGCAGTAGGACATCATGTTTCTTTCAGTGTCAAGAAGCAACGTACAAGAAGCATAACACAACTGATTTTTTGTCAAATGATTATGCCCTAGAGAAATCGATAAAATGATCCTCCTATTCGAATTTGGTTTTTTATTAGGAAAAAACAGTACCTCATCAACACAGATAACTGCCATGGCGATGCTCACTCCTCTCCACACCGGCCAGGGCATCGGCCCCACCGGCTCACGTAAAACTCACCAACCAACTACATTTTTTGTGTGTTTTTCTCTCCACCGTTCATTACTCCACTCCCCCCAAATCCTCTCTGCCCTAGCAATGCCAATAACCTCATCAACACAGATAACTGCCATGACGAAGCTTACTCCTCTCCGCGCCGGCCAGGGCATCGGCCCCACAGGCTCACTTAAAACTCACCAGCCAACTACATTTTTTGTGTGTTTTTCTCTCGTCCGTTCATTACTCCACTCCCCCCAAATCCCGTCTGCCCTAGAAATGACAATAACCTCATCAACACAGATAACTGCCATGTCGAAGCTTACTCCTCTCCACGCCGGCCAGGGCGTCGGCCCCACCGGCTCACGTAAAACTCACCAACCAACTACATTTTTTGTGTGTTTTTCCCTCGTCCGTTCATTACTCCACTCCTCCCAAATCTTCTCTGCCCTAGAAATGCCAATAACCTCATCAACACAGATAACTGACATGACGAAGCTTACTCCTCTTCACGCCGGCCAGGGCATCGGCCCCACCGGCTCACGTAAAACTCACCAACCAACTACATTTTTTGTGTGTTTTTCTCTCGTCCGTTCATTACTCCACTCCACCCAAATCCTCTCTGCCCTAGAAATGCCAATAACCTCATCAACACAGATAACTGCCATGACGAAGCTTACTCCTCTCCACGCCGGCCAGGGCATCTGCTCCACCGGCTCACTTAAAACTCACCAACCAACTACATTTTTTGTGTGTTTTCCTCTCGTCCGTTCATTACTTCACTCCTCCCAAATCTTCTCTGCCCTAGAAATGCCAAGAACCCCTTCACAAAGATCACCAGTTCGCCATTGGTCAGAAGGTCAATTTTCGTCAGAGAAAGTTCGAGAGCGTTTGAAGTAAGCCCGCGAATTTCTAGGAATTCCCAGCGGAGAGGGCTCATCCGGCCAAAGTGCTTTTCGAAAAATTGCGAATACCTAAGGAGGGAGAGAGAATATGTTGTTTTAACACAACATCTGTGGTATGTAAAAAACAGAATGATTCAGAACTACATTCAAAAGTTGGATTTTATTACCAGTCCATACCTTATTAGTCAAAACATAACAATTAAGAGAATAATGTTTAATTAAAATCAGATTTAAGGTTTCCGACTGTGTCCGGAGACATTTTATTGAAAACTAATTTATATATATTTTTAATGATATTTTTCAACTTCATATGTTTTAAAACTATGAAAGTATTCTAAAATTAGGCTTTCAAAATAATATTTTTTAAAAAAACTGAGAAATTTGAAGAAAGATGACTAAAATATTTGCCTTACGCTAACATCCATAGACAAAATCATATTCTAAATATACATAAATCCTTGTAGGAGTACATTTTTATGACAGTTATTTGTGCTATGCTCTAAAATATTTCTTGTACTTCAAAATAGTTTTGAGATATAGCTGAACATAGTTACTAAACTGGTAATTTTTCATAAAAAATGTTTTTCGTTTATATTTAAGCACTTAAAAATAATACTTGATTTTAAAATTGACCTCAGTTTTTAAAGGAAAACATCAAGCATATTACAGAAAACAATCTCAGAAAATTCCATATCAATACTTGAATAACTTTTTGAGAAATCATTGTTACGGTCGACAGTTTTCCTCAAAAATATCATTTCTCAGAAAACGCATTTAAAGTTTTCATGCAGCATAAAATAATGCTTAGAGTTCGGTAAGTAATAAAATAGCTGTAACTCCATTTGTAATTCACGCAGAATAAAAAGTGAAACAGTTTTAGAAAGCTGATTAAACAGGCTACAAAATTAAGTTATAATTTTTTTTTTTGATAATTTTCATCAGAAACGACGATTTTAAACCAGTCGGATACTTTAAGTAATTTTATTTTCTTGATACTTAATTAGTGAACTTTATTGATATTTCTTTTTAAAAATATTTCCAAAATCTAATTTCTTCAAAGAATAATTTACGAGAAAAAAAAACACCACCACATAGCTTCCACCTTTTTCAGCTCAACTTCAGAAAAAATGCAAGTTTCTTGTAACATCTTAGCTTAGTTTAAAATTGTTTTTGACTTACTGCCTTTTCTGTTTTTCTTTCTTTCGGAAAACATCTGGACAATGTATAGATTTCGGTGTGTAACTAATAATATCGCCCTAAGCTTATGTTACTTCCAAAACAATGTATCATTTAATGGATATATTTTCTTTTGCCATATTTCAATATTTTTGCCAAAGTAATTTTAAGATGGAACTGGACATTTTTAAAGATTAAAATAAGGACATCCGAAATATTTTATTGCGTTTTGTTCAAATATTGGATTTAAATATTTCTTTTCAACTACGCTTAAATTCGCGTTTTACTTCAAAAATATTTGTTCTACATAATCGTCGAAAAACAGAGTCTTGATTCTTTTATTTCATCGGAATAATTTCAAAGTATATTTATTTCAGAAGATAAACGTCTTGTTATTCATTAGGTGATTTATCATCGACTTATGAGAATTAGAAAGTCAAATATTTACTTTATAACATCCTAGAATCCAGTATTTTGATATCAGATTAAACTTAATATCAAATTTGGTTTGTGTAAGCATTCAATGGATGAATTTTCAAATAAAAGATTTACTCGTATATCTCTCACTAAAATTCACGTTGTATTGGCTTCGATTTGCAAATATTTAAAACTAATTACATTAAATGACGATTAGTTAGAAATAAGAATCCAATGTTTTTTGACTTGAGATGTAACTCCATTTCCTGTTAAAACATTCCTCATCTGAAATCAAATATCTTCATTCTTCATCTTTTCTGGATTTTCAAATAAAAGAGTTACTCGTAAAGCTCTCACTAAAATTCACGTTGTATTCGCTTCGAATCGCAAATATTTAAAACTAATTACATTCAATGAAATCTACATGACTAATTACCTCATCTGAAATCTCATATTTTCATTCTGAAGAATGAATGAATATGGTATATTTTCATTCTTCAGAATGAAAATATACCATAGTATACCCCCGAACTCGGAATCAGGACTGCTCCCTGTTCAATGTTCATCTGGAGTTTTATTAATAATAGGCAACTATGCAAACTATCAATCATTTTAGCAAAATAAATGAATAAAAATAAATTATCCTTGGTACAGTCTTCAACGAAAGGAATAGGACACCTCTGTAATTCTGGTACATATTATCTCATCTTAACAGAACTAGTGTCGATGTTAATGGCTCAAGAGGACACGTTTATTCAGATAAAAAAAACTTATTAACTGAGTTAATTAACATAGTTAATTAACAGCTATCTCGGAATTTTCCTATTACGCCTATCACTTTTTTCGCTGAATCGGCTCCCCGTCATGAAATTAGCCTCCTCATAAATTTTTATACAATTGTGATGATAATTTCGAGAGTTATAGGGTCTTGAAAAATGGATTTTCCCATGTTAAATGAATTTTAGGAACTTTTGATGTTATCTCGGTAAGTATTATATATGTCTCAAAACTTTTTTCGCTCACTGAAACAACAGTAATTTTTTACATTAAGTCATGAAAAAATTCATTAATAAAAAATTAGATATTTTTTTTTTTAATTTTAATATAGCTGTAAAAAAAGTGAATTGTAACATTGTGAAATTTTTACATGAGAATAAAGCTGAGACGTTATAATGCCGGTATCCGAAGAATCAAGTGTATATATATATAATAGTTTCCGAAATATTTACAAGAAAACTGCAAATTCCCACTGTTGACATGCAACGGCCACTTTTTCAGGGACTGTATATTATATTTATTTGTATTTATCGGTCTACTTTTCATGAACATCGTATTTCAGGAAATCGTCAAAAGTTCCTAAAATTCATTTAACACGGGAAACGCCATTTTTCAAAACCCTATAACTCTCGAAATTATCATGACAACTGAATAAAAAGTTATGGGGAGGCTAATTTCATGACAGGGAGTAGATTCAGCGAAAACATTGGTAGGCGTAATAGGAAAATTCCGAGATAGCTGTTAATCAACTGGGTTAATAAGTTATTTTTTATCTGAATAAACGTGTCCTCTTGAACCATTAACATTGACACTAGTTCTGTAAAGATGAGATAATATATACCAGAATTACAGAGGTGTAACATTCGTTTCGTTGACGACTGTACATCAAGCTCTTTTTAGATACTTAACAACATCAAAATTAACCCGTATTTTACCATCGTCCTATATATAGGACAGCTCAGATTTGTCGAATTTTCATAGCCAATATCGCATTTTTAATTTATATTACGCTTCTAAAGTATATTTTAAGATTGATAAGTGCTATTTATTAGCTTTTTAAATTCAATTTTGATCATTTTAAAATTTTTTAAGAATTTTGAATTTGGCTAATTTTTGCTACTTTATTTGACAAGAATTATATTTTTCTTTTAAATAATTATGAGGAAAAAATACAATTTCTTTTTTCAAATTTATTCATGGCATGTCTTATATGTTATTTTTGAGTAAAATTTGCAAACAAAAAGCTATATTCAAACTGGTTTTACAAAGGTTTTAGGTGCCGTCCTATATATAGGACGATAGTAAAATCCCCTACTATGCACACCTATACAAAGGCGTTTGAAATTTTGGGAAAAAGGATTAGAATATCTATGTTTTACTTATTGCAAAACTCAATAGCATCTAGTTTGCTTGGAACATGAACCTGTAGGTGTGTCTTGAGTAATATATTTGTTCTGTTTCTTTGGTCGAGAGTTTTGGTCACATGCTGACGCTATCTTTTGTAGGTAAAAGAATACTACTGTTCGAAGTGTGATCTGATTTCACATCCGTTCCTTCCAGAACAGTATTGGAAATGAGTCGGAGATTTTTAACTAAAGAAGCTTTTGAGTATTTAATGCCATTGGCCGATGAATATGATGATAGTGATTTTTAAATTATAATATCACCACCTGTTCCAGAAATTGTCACTCATGATTAAAAAGTTGATGATGCCTGCAGCAGCATTGAAAATGGCCATGTTGCTTTCGACGAAAAGATTCAAGAAAAAGCTGATAGAACGATTGAAATTCTAAAGGAAAAAAGATGCCGCTGAATATGTTTCAACACCTACATGGACTAATTGTGTACCAAAATTTTCATCAGCTCCTAATTATTTTACGGATATGATTTCAGGAAAATCACCTTGAAACTTCTCGAGATGATGGCTGAAAATGTGATTGTTCAGATATGGTAGAAGGTAACAAGCATTCTTGACAGAAAAATATTCACGTTTTTTGTCTAAAATTCGAGGAACTTTAACAAGTTTTGGGAATAATTTTTTATAGCGGATGTTACATTTTACCCAGAGAAAAAATGTACTGGGGAAATGCTTCTGTTACTGGAAAAACTCTTGTTAGTCAAACCATGTCAAGAAAGCGATACTTAGATATCAAGAGTTATTTATACTTCAATGACAATACTGCTATTGATTCAGATCGCTATTAGAAAGTACGTCCAAATTAGAAATTTTTGAATAAAGTTTTTTAACAGGGTATGTTTTCTGAATATTTAAGTAATGATGAAAGAATATTCCGCTATTTTGGAAGACATGGATACAAACTGTAAATGAAAGGAAAACCCGTAAAATTTGGATACAATCCAAGGCTACTCTCATCTTTCGATGTATATCCCTCTCGTATTATACAATATCAGGCAATAAAGCAATTGTGAAAACAAATGTGGCATGACTATGACAAGAAAGAAAAGAAATCATTAGCCCAAGCAGTCTTTGAAAATTGGCTGTCTTTTGTTGAAACTCCTGTAAACCATAAAATTTATAAGGATAAGATTTTTACGTCGTGTGATCTTTTTGGTCTCTCAAAGTTTCTTTGCTACGGGAACAGTTAAGGAAAATAGAATGACAAAATGCCCTTTAATAAAATTGCAGCTGTTCCATGGATTGACAATAGAGTTGTCTCATTGATCACCAATTTTGACGACAAAAGAGGCTTTAAAAAAGTAGAAAGAAGAATGAAGGGTGGAAAGCAGAAAGTTGACATACCATTGTGTGTTGTTTCGTATAATTTGTACAAAAATGGTGTAGATTTGTTGGACAATCTCATAAAAACATATTTTTCATCCATGCAAGAAAACAGTGGTATTGACCATTATTAAAAAATGCATTTGAGACATCACTGGTTGCATTGGTTTTGAAACATTAAAAACGTTTCCTCCAGAACAAGTTGTAGAATTCCTCGAATTTCTTCGACATTTTACAATAGCTTACCTGGGATTGTGTGTACCTCGCAATGTTGCAAGAATGAGTTTGGGCATTCGAAAAAAAATCCAGATTACTTCAAATTCCAAAGTGAACCCTTTCTAGTAAATGGAAAACAACGCCAATGACAGCTTAAAAACTGTACAAGAAAACCCTTAACCATTTGCCAGAAACGTAATTTAGGATTTTGCTTTGAATGTTTACTACCATTTCATGTAAACCAAGATACTTGACTGCAGAGCATGTAGTAGTGGATTGTACAATCGTCCTATATATAGGACAGCTTGCAAAAAGACAACCGACAAAGTTTTCTTTAGTTTTTTAGATCTATACTTTTGCTTGATGTCTCATTAGTCTGTGATAGAATTTTTTTGGAAAAATGTTTATTCTTTCTTAATGTGGTAAAATATGGGTTAAGATAATATATATTCACATAGCACAGAGTCACTTATAAATGAGATCAGCATTAACATATTAAACGCCATTTGTATCCAAATGAATATAAAATGAATGCAATTTTTATATAGTGACCTCAATATGTTAAGATTAGGAATTAATCATGATGAAAAGTGGGTTTGGATACATCTTCACCGGCTCGTGTCTCAGCACATACCGATTCCTTGCAGTGTGCGCGTGCGCCTGACATTGGCTTTTATTTCAAACATGTGTTTTAAACTATTACATTTATAGTGCACTTTCTAGTTCTTATGAAATTTTTTCTTGATTTCATACATTTGTTTGGTTTACATGAATGGCAATGCTTGATTGATTGCTTAAGGAGAGCTTAACGTTTAATACGTGAGTGCAACAATTTAAACGAAATAATCAATATTTAAAAATGCTTCCAGGTATAGTTTTTTAAGTAAATATTTGTCTCCACCATCCTACAAGATTTCTTAGACACATTTTTCAAGTACAAATATTGAAAAATATTCAGTGAGAAACAAACAACTACATGGACAGTTTTAAGTGATTATTACAACCAATAGAAGACGTAAACCTTTTAAGAGTATTAGCGGAACTAGCTCTAACCATTTTGTTTTCGCACTTTAGTTGATTTGTATGAACCTTTTAACATTGATAATGGTGTATCAAAGCCAAAAAAAGATATTACTCCATAAACCTCTGACATAACCAAGCCAAACCATTTTTAAATTATAGTAATTCATTACACCCTAAATTCAATTGAGCGATTTTTGGACTCCAAAAGGGAGCGAATGAAAAAATTCTCTTTTTCGATCTTTTAGTACGAAAAATCGCTCTTTAAAACACTTTTATCGCCGCAAACCAGTTCCCACTTCCTGTCCGTCAGAAAACAGATCACAGAATCGGAATTCTCCTTTCTATCGATCCTTTACGGAGTGTTTTCTAATTACTGTTTCACTCACCACGAGGTGGTGTCTGAGAAATCATTGGTTAATATCATCACGTGACCTTTCCTTATCTCTGTTTCTACTAGACCCGACAACATCAGCCGACATCTTGTTTTATTTTAGCTCGCGTCTACACTATAACAGAGGAAGCATTTTGGAGCCAAAAAAAAAAGATTATTAAATCTTTTTAATTAACAACATCGATCCGGAAGGTGGATAGAACCATTATAATGGGTAAGTAACCTTTTCAAATTCTAAAATTGCACTTTAAAGGATTTCATAGATCAGATATTTTTCTGACACCACTTCACGCCAAATCCTTTATCGACTGTGTGCAAAGATTATTAGTAGCTTAACTTCACAATACTCTTTATGAATTCGTCATTATTTTAATATTTTTCTATTGGAAATTAATAATGAGTCATATTTTCTAATATGGCAATAACCCCACGTTACGCGATTTTTTTTTTTTTTTGCATCGATCGTGTTTTAAAATTGTATTAATTAAACAGATAAAATAAATCAACACTGTTTATTAATTTTTCATTATTTTAATATTTTGGACATTGTTTAATAATTATAAAGTATCTGCAGTTTTTATAAATATTTTTTGGTTATGTGTTTATTGCTTGGATAAAATGTATTGCTCATCCAAGTTAACTTCCATTAATAAATATTTGAACATCTTGAATTTTAATTTACCCTGTCCACAAAGTGCTTGTGTTTTTTGGGAGGCTATTTTAATGGAAGTTTAGTTAATAAATTATATCATCATATAATATAATTAAAATTACATTTATGCACATTCTGCAAAAAACTTTGTTAAATGACCTAATTCCATTCTGTATATGTTCCTTGACAAACATATCCCTGACATATGTTATACTTAGATACCAAGTTAAAATTCCCGAGACATTAAAGATAATAAGAGTAAAATAATAAGACATCTTCATCCAAGAATACATTGTTTTGACACTTCATTTTAGAAAATTATTTATCATTACAGATTATCCATTAGAAGTTAAGGAAGAAATTTAAAAAAAATGAAAATTAATTTCATCCCCTGTCATATAATCACACTTATTTTTATTTTTTAATTTAATGTATATGTAAATTTGGTTTCAGCTGTGAATGCATATTTGATGATCCGAAGGTCAGAAAGAACTATATTGGGTCCATGACTTGTACACCTAAAGAAATCCAAATTCAATAGAGGATCCCTTTTTTAGAAAGCCCCAGGTCAGAGCCACAAGTGATTGATGCACCAGGTATGCATGTTTTTATTAATGTTTTGAAGTGCAACTTTGGGAGAAAAAAAGATTGCAAAATTTAATTTGCCTGTCACAAAATGCTTGTTTTGTCAGACTAATCTAATGAAAATTTAATTATCTAACTTATATCTAATACATATAATATAATTAACGATATATCTATCATTTGCAAACTTTGACCTAATTCCCTTCTGAACATATCCTTGACATATATATATACTTGCACAAATTTTAAATTCCTGAGACATTAAAAATAATAAGAGATATCTTCATCTTAAATCCTACATAGTTTTATCCACTTTATTTTTTCGAAAATTTATCATTGTAGATTATCCATTAGAAAATTCAGGAAGAAATTTAAATAATAAAATTATCTTTAACAATGTATTAATCTTATTTTTTATCACTTATATATTATTTTTTATATATACATTTTAGAATATTGGGAATTTCTTAATCAATCTGGATTTCTTATAGATTTACTTTCCATTAAGATTATTAAAATTTTTAAAAGTTTTGTCTCTTATTGATGTACCAAGTACCTAACTGATCAGTTCATTTTATAAGCATAAAACTAGTTATTATTATTATTATTGGTATTGTGCATTGGGATGAGTGTTTTAGTTTTAATTTTTCCACTATTGAAATATTGGGGAAATAGATTATTTGGGTACAATTGCTTTTCCATTTTCTCTCGCATCTTCATACTTCCTATAAGAATGCTCTAGATGTTGAACTCAGTGTTGTAGGGTAAATATCTTTATATTTTTAAGAAATTTGATTTTTTTTTATTGATTTTTATATGCTATTTAATCCACTAACATTTATAAAATGCATGGATGACTTGTTTTCAAATGCCAAAAGTTATTTACAGATAGATTCTCTGAAGAAGTAGATAGTAAGACTGAATAAATAAAAATTGATTTTTCATTGTAGATTAGTAATGAATTTGCTTTTAGAAAGTTATATAATGCATAACTTCTTTTTCTAAATATGATTGTTTTTTCTGAAATATAACTGTGTTTATGTAACTAATTAAAAAAGAAATATAACGTGTTTATGTGAACTAATTAAAAATTATCATATGTTTAGGAAAATCCATCTATTAGTGACATCCATCTATTTAATTAGCTGCAAAATGCTTTGCAACTTATTCTAAAAAAAATTGCACAATTTTTTATGAATACTTTATTTCTCTCATTCATAAAGGTTAACTTTTGCTTTAGTTTAAAATTTTGCAAGCCATTGCTTGATTACTAACTAAAGATTCTTACTGTAACTTTTATATAACAGGTATCTAAAGGTTAACAGAGGTCTATGATATACTTCAAACAAAAAGCTAAATATTGTTTAAAATTTGCAAATATGTGTGCAGAAACAAATGGATATTGTGTCTCATCTTAAAAATGACAACAATCAATAGAATGTGTGGGGAATATGTGTCAGACCTAATTCCATAATTTCTTCAAACAGTTTATTGCAAAACCTTTTTTACTGTTCTGTATGAGAATAATTAAACTACTAGTTTGTAAAGACATTTACAGCAAATTTTTAACTTTAAATGTTTATATGGAAACAAAAACTAATTTTAAAATTCTGTTTTGAATAATGTCCCTTCATATGTTGCAGAAATTTTTCTTCAAATAATTTATTTAGCAGTTTCAGAATCAGTGGTTCAAATTCCTCTTATGCCCTATTCAGATACATTGGGCTAAACATAGCAATACGTAACT
>BGPR01032557.1:0-17441 GCA_013235015.1 Araneus ventricosus | reverse complement strand
TGATTGTTTTGTAGACTTAAATACAATATGTACGTATCATTCAGTTTTAAAAGATTTTATCTTCATTTTCTTTCCAAAATAGCAGCGAAATAATTACTGTACATATGTATCAAGAGATTTCTGTTGTCCGTCCATTCGATTATCCGTCACTGTCCTGGTCCGGACGGTGACGGTTAATCGTAGTTTTACTGTAATTAATATATTAATCATCAATAAATTTCTGAAAACGTTAATATTTTATATTGTCATTCAGAACATTTAAATATGGAGCATTCCAAAACTATACAGCACCAGGAATTTTGTGAAAAATTAATTACAAATTTCCACCTTCGCAAGCATGCAACAAGTCGAGTTAAATATAAGTCCGTAAAAAATGTATATTTTTAATACTAGCTGTTATTGCCCGGCGTTGCTCGGAATTAAAATACTTTCATGTCTAATATTTTTGATGTTAAAAACTACTTTTGAATAGAAAATTACAATACTCAAAATTCTTTTATCTTCTGAAACGTTTTATAATTAAAATGAGGATGTCAATTGAACCAGACGATTTTTAATAACAGCCGATAGCCAATTTTCTCCATAAGTTATTAATATTTGTTGCGTAGGTACTTCAAATTTTGTTTATAAATCTTGTAGTGTAAGAAAGATTTTAACGGATGTTTTGGGACAATTAATTACGAAGTAAATTAGGTAGATCCCTTATAGGAAGTCTACCTATTGCGATGGTTCTCATGACACGACTTTCGGAAAATTTCTGCAGATCTCCACCGATCATGACCCCTAGAACCCAAAACCACCCTTCGTTAAAAAGTTTATATATATATATATAACGTTTTTTCCCATGTTATCTTGTGAACACGATAACTGGAGTAATTTTGAACTAAATTTAACCAGCGTGGGATATGTTGTAAGGACAGTGAAAATCTCGGTCAAGTTCGTAGATGTGCTATCCAGCTCAAAGGGGGTGGAAATGGTGGGGGGTGGAAATTTTCATTTTCCCATAATTCCTTTACAATTGAAAATAGAAAGAAAAGATTTGATTAGATTTTAACCGGCGACGGATATGTCTTAAGGTCGGTAAAAATATTGGCCGAGTTCGTAGAGGGGTTAAACAGCTAAAAAGGGGTAGAAATGGTGGTTTGTGTGGAAATTTTCATTTTCCCATAATTCCTTTACGATTGAAGATAGAATGAAAGCTCAAAATAGGCGAATTATTGCCTCTTCATAATAAACAACTTTTGTATTGTTGCAAAAGGTCTTCCTGTGGGTGTATGGTGTAAACAGTCCAACACGCAGGATAATGGAGAATGAAGGTTTATTTACAAATATGCAGGAAAACACGTAGCACAGGTACAGGAAACAATAGTTCTTGCAGAGATTACCAATGTAAATAGACAACAATTCACAGGTAATGACAGTTCAGCACTTTCATATTTAACAACACAAACAGTCAGCAAATAACTAGTAACGAGAATAACAGATCAGCTCACCAGCTGATTAGCTCGCACAGCGGATAGAACTCCAAAGACGTTCGCGCTTCAAGGCGATCAACCAGTCGATCAAGACGCTCCTCTGATCTAGGCGCCGTCCTTAAATATTCTCTCCGACAGGCCGTGACATCACATGGTGTTTTGTCGTGTATTCCCTTTCCTAGTAGAAATATCGAGAAAAGGGTTGCATTTTCGGGAATCATATATTTGTCGCCATGGTCGCCAAATCGCCAAAATGGTCGCCAAGTTAGTCGCCAAGGTCAGGGGTGCCATAGCAGTCGCTAAGGTCACTCCATGCTTAACCTTGTAAAACTCTCTTCCCAACCATAAGACTTGCATTGCTGGGAAGCGACTTTCCATGTTTGTAACAGTATTGAAACTTTTTTGATAGCTACAATTTCATAGAAGTTATGAACTAAAATGCCATTTTCAATCCCCTCCCCCATCACTTCCCCATAGCTCTGTTACGACTAAAGAGAGAAAAAAAATTCAGTTAGGCGAATTATCACCTTATCATAATGAACAACTTTTATATTAAACGTTTTTGTCAGCTAAAATTTATTAGAACTTATGAGCTGAAAAACGATACTCAATCCCCCCTCCCCATTTATCATTTCCCCGTTACCCTGTTACGATTGAAGATAGAAAGAAACTTTCAATTAGGGAAATTATGACATAATAATAACGAACAACTTTTATGTTAAAAGTTTTTTGACAGCTACAATTGCTTAGAAGTTATGAGTTTAAAAGAGTTGTTCAATTCTCCCCCAATTTATCTTTTCCCCATGGTTAAGTTACGATTGAAGACAGAAAGAAAATTTCAATTAGGGGAATTATCACCTTATCATAACAAGCTACTTTGATACTGAAAGTTTTTTGACAGCAAGAATTACTTAGGAGTTATGAGCTGAAAAGTGATTTTTACCCTTACTTAGAGTACGCTTTAACCTATGCATGTGACACCTTGTTGAAAAGCTCCCATCAGCCGCATTCACTTCCATTTTTTATAAGGTAAACAAGCTGATATATCCGGCTTTGCTCCGGATTAAAATGCTTTCATGCCTTAAAATTTTTAATGTAAAAACTACTATCGTATAAAAATTATAATACACAAATTCCTTTTCTGATCTGAAACGTTTTTAATTAAAATGAGAATATCAATTGAAAAAAAAAAACGATTTTTAAAAACAGCCGTTTTCTCTGTAAATTATTATTTGTCATATAGGTACTTCAAATTTTGTTAACAATTACTAAAGTAAAAGAAAGGGTTCAATGAATATTTTGAAACAATTAAATTAACGAGTTAGTTATTAATTAATTTAAAGACTGAAAATCAGTCAATCATTAGTTGGTCCTGATATAAATTGTTAATCGTATACTTTTAAAATTTCCTTTTAGCATTCGTCAAGAATTATGTGAATGTATTCTGGCGACTATATATATTCGTATTATTCTTGTTCTTCAACAAAAAAGAATATTGTTACGAATTCTGTATAAAAATACTTTTGAAAAAATATTAAAATGAGAGAAACAAATTGTATGGAAATGAAATTTTCGTCACTAAAATGCTAATTTTTTAAAATTTAATAAGATGTAAAAATAGTCTCGTGAGATAATATTTTCCAAAGATATCGCAAAAAAACACCTTGCTTAATTTTTAATTAACTGAAATTTTAAGTAACTTTTGGACTTTGGAAAGTTGAGGATGAACTTTCTCTTATCTCAAATAAAAAGTGTGCAAAGTCTAGTTGAAATCAGTCCACTGGTTTAGGAGGAGATGTAGAACATACATACATAGACACAATAACTTTTATTTAAATTAAGATAATTATTCGATAATTACAAGATTAAGATTGCTGGCATATACTAAGAGCCATAAAAAAGGCTTTAGTGAAGATATCGTCACAATTAATTAAATATTTAATTTTATTTTAGTAAATAGTTAATTTTAATGAATCAAACAGTTAATTTTAATTGTTAATTTGACAGATTACTTTAATTTGAAATTTAACTAAACATGGCTGCACCACGATTTGTTTAATAAATTTAATATAAAATAGCCAAAAAAGATAGATATATAAGAGTTCCCTTTATCCTTTTTTATATTGAAAAATATCTCATTAACTTTACAATTGTTTTGGGGCTTTCTGTCTGAGTATTTGCTTTTAAATGTCGATGAAGATTTAAGTTTGCTGTTCAAAATGGCTGCATTGATATCCTATGCTTTAAACACACGTGTTAAATTTGGAACTCACAATGTTTAATAATTCTTATTCTCTTATATGTTAAGAATTTAGGTACTATTATCTTTGTAACCAGGGAGTTCTCTAAATGAGCCCATTCTAGTAATGTTTAAATGTTTCATGTCATGTGATTTTACCATATGACAATGTTCGCACAATGATATGGTAACCTAGATTAAATAAACTAATCTAGAATCGTTCTTCATTTGTGTCAAGTGTCAAGTTCTTGTTACTGCTTCAGATAGGCTGGCTTAATGTTATCTAGGGGATATTTGCGCTGCTGGGATGTTTATTTCTTTATGATTCCTACGTGTTGAATGATTATGTGTTGGGATATAAAAAAATTTGGCCAATTTACTGACCAATAAATCTAGCATAACCTTTTGGAATGAAAAATGGAATGATAAAACCTTGATATAGAAAAAAATTAAATGTCATGAAAACAGAATCACAGCGTAAATATTGCAATGTGTAGAAACAATAAAGTATTTGCTATCTCTGTATTGATCAATTTGTAATATTTCATTACTTTTGTAACATTATAGTAAAGGAATTTACCTTTGCCTTCAAGCTTGCCGAAAAGGGATTTTTTTTAATTATGCAAAAGCGTTGAAATAAATGTGAATAAAAAAATGCTAAAATTATTCTCCATCCAGAATTCTTCAAATTTGGGATAGCAAAAGCTCTTGTTATGTATTCTTGTTCTTCACCAATAAAAAAAAGTGTTACAAATTGTAAATTTTATACAGAATTTAATTTTTGAAATTTTTTTTAATGATTGCAACGAATTGAACGGAAATGAAGCTTGTGTCATGAAAAGCTAATTTTTTAAATTTAAATATGTGTAAAATAGTTTTTGTGACATAATACTTATTTTCGGAAACTATCACGGAAAATGCCATAGCTTGCTTAATTTCCAATTAACTGAAATTTTAATAAGATTAGGGCTTTTAATAGTTGATGATGATCTCTCTCTTCTTATATAAAAGTTATTTTTAAAAATAAGCAAAAATTTCAGAAATAAAGGTAAATTTGTTCAAAGTCTAACCGTTGCCTAGCAACAAATAAATTTGCATTATTTCAAGATCGTCTGCAGGTAATTAAGAATTTAATAAATTTTGAAAAATTAATAAAGCTTGAAGAAAAAATGTCACAGACATAAAATTGGTATCATTGCAAAGGTACAACTTTAAATTTTAAGATGGTATAAAAACAAATTTTAAGGGGTAATTTGCTCCGAAGTTACTGCGGAAAAACGGTTTCGATTAATTTCTAATTAACTGACTGTTTAATTAGCATTTGCACTTTGAAAAGTTGACAGTAATCTTCTTCTTGACTAAATTAATAAGTGTGCAAAGTTTGGTTGAAATCAGTGCCGTGGTTTAGGAGGAGATGTGGAACACACATACATACAAACAAACATACATACCCTCGACGACTTTCATTTATATCAAGATCAAGAAAGATATCATGCCATTGAATTTATAACATATCATCTGATTCTACCAGAGAGTAGAAACCAAACACATTTTTCAAAAGCGGTTTGTAAAAGAAGAAACTGAACGTTTGAACATTCTTTTAATCAAATTATGCACGATGAAGCGGACTCCTTGAAAATACGAATTCAAAAGAGTTGTTCGAAATCTTCTGAAATGAATCGAAAAACGCTTCGAAGTAAATTCCACAGAAAAGCCTTTTGTGATGCTAATTTATTGGCCGTGTTAAAAGAAATGCCGCCTTTTTTTAGAAACCTATATCTTGGCTCTCCTGGTTACGCAAGAAATGTCTACACGATTCAGATGAATTGAAAACTAACGAATCATCTTCGCTTCCTAGAAAACCGATTCCTCCGAAGGAATCTTTTGAATGCTAATTGAGCGGGAAGAAATACCAACATAGAAATGTGATTTCGACATTCAATTAATTTAGATTCGCGTATGGATTTGCTGAGTTCAAAAATAGATTTGGAAAAGCTGTTGGAACTAAATGAATTTTTAGAATCTGCAGTGCAAATCATTTATTCAGAATTCCCTTCTTAAGATAGAACTCTGACCTCGCTTGAACGAAGAGAATTATAATGGAAGTATTCACCTAGGGTTACTTAGAATTGGTTCTAAATTAATGTTTTGCGTTTTATTTTCAAAGATAAGAATTTTTAAGAAACGTTCCTTATTGAGTAGACTACTTGATTGAAGAATTTTGAAATGTTTTTTATAAGTAATTGTGTAAACTATTAAAATGAATGCAAGGCATCTGCGCTTGGTCAGACAGACAGCTTTCCGGATACTTATGTGGGCCAAGATTTGATACAGATGTCCAATTTTAGCTTAACTCTCGCACCTCGAGCAAGGCGGTCCCGGGCGGTCTAAAAATTTCCCCTTAACAGCGACGAAGGCCGGTCTGAGGCGGTTGGCTTCTTGTGAGGGGAGAGGAGGTTCTGAGATCGCTTAGGTTATAAGTGCGGTAGGGGGTCCAATTATCCTTGCGAACCACAGTCCATTTCCCTGCGTCTTAAGGGAAGATTATATCTGGGGTTGTGGGGGTAAATGACCACACAGGTTGGGAGAGTCCAATTATTGTCGCTTCCTCCCGGCTTTAAAGGGACTAGAAGAAAACTGTCGCCTCGGGATCGAAGGTTATGATGACGTAACAAATAATATTCATCTAGCTCTCCATATTTTGGAGTTAAGGTGCTTAATACGTTCACGCCGGCGTATTCCACCGATGGTTCACACTCAAATGTACCATCGAACGCCGTGTGCCACCAATGGCTCACACTTGAATGTACCATCGCAAGAATTTGTGAGGTACCACAGACCACCAAATGTGTAGTTCATTAGATTCGTTTATGTTCGGCTAACACTTTTGCTGATTGCCATCTGATGGCCAGTCACAAACAGGCATCAACGTACTGTGAACAGAAATTAGCACAGATGCAACAATCAGAAACTTCTGAATTCTGATTGCTAATATACTTACAGTCTCACATAATGCAGATAATATAATAACAGTCTTCGTTATACAACTGCATAACAGCAAATCAGCAATAGTAGGAAAGAAAACGAAGCAGAAATTCATTTTGGTTATCGTTGCCGTAAGTTTTCATATTGTGCATTAGTCATGGGATATAGTGCAAGTGACAAGCTTTAGGAAAACCGAAAGAAATAAAGAGAAAGAAGAAGAAGAAAAAGTCCACATTTTCTTTAATTGGTGGCGCTGCTCCAATATCTGAGGTGATATTTGTAAATTTATTTTTATTACTGAAACAAAATCGAATAGTTCATCTGCTGTTTTCTCTATTATTATTAGCTTAACTATAAACACTACCAAAATTCTGAATATAAGGTTTATTCTTTCAAAATACCACTCTTACGCAAGAAGGTGCTCCACTTCATATTATTTTTCTTTGTTTTCATAAGACAGGAGAAAAAAAATTAATAGAGTAGATAGAATTTTCAAGGAAAAATAGTTTGAGGTGGTACACTTTCTTGCATAAAAAAAGGTATTTTTAACAAAAAATAAAGACTTTGCGTTCAGAACTTGTGTTTTTAGTTGCACTAAAAAAGACTCAAATGAATTATTCAGTTTTTCTTCAGTAATAAAAAATCTATAAAATCAGCTCAAGTATTGACGCAGCGAAACACACTGATAAAAATGTTAATTTATATATATATATATATATATATAAAGCGCATTAGTTCAACTATATTCTAGTGAAATTCTGCTTCCTTTTGAGTCATAGTTCATATAATAATCCTGTATATCTAGTACCTGTTTGAGATGCATGCTTTTAATAGCATTAACGAATAGATAAAATCTTACCAAAAAAATTAATAGCTTGAAAGAAGATCAATGATACCAAATACGGCGAAACAAATTCGTGGTGAATTGTCCCTAGAAAGCGGCAACAAAGCATCTTCTAGCACAAACAGAAATATATTTGTTGAAGAAAAGACGCTGAGTAAGCTATTAAAATTCTAGGCACCCTGTTATTGTTGAGTTCCGACACAGGAACATATCTCAAATCTTATTTCATTCCTCTCCCACTCCACAAAAAGAAGGTAGAAAAACATATAACAACGAATGATACAGAGTATATTTCAATACCCACGGAACACACTTTCGCTCATGCAGAACTTTGTAGTTGTTTTTTTATGCAAAACCGCAAAACTCGAAATAAAAAAAATAACCGTTTTTATTCTGTTTGCTTTTTGGAGGCGTTATTTCACAAAACTGGAAAAATCGTAGGCGCGTTAGAAAAAACTCAGTCCGTTTTTATCATTGTAAAAAAAAATAAATCGATATATGATGAGGAGGAGAAAAGATAACAACTCTCTCAAAATTTCTGGAAAATATAGTGAACGTTAAGACTCTTCCGAGTTAAAAAAAGGCGCAGCTTTTATAGGATATCACACCGCAAAGATATGTTGTTATTCAAAGAAAATATCATTCGTCAAAAATAGGAGTTGTGAAATGTGGCTCAGAGCTTTCACAGGAAGAGGGATAAGAATAGGATATAGTTATCCGCTTTCTTTTGAATGGAATTCAAGCCGGTTTTCTGAAATATAATACATTTTCTTCAGTCATTTTCCGTATTTGAATTTATTAGAATTATTTCTAGTAATTTTTTTTCTTTTAAACAAATAAGTCAAATTAATCAAAAATTCCTCACGCTTTTCCTTTCAAAAATTCATCATGCTTTTCCTTTCAACAATTTCTCATGCTATTCCTTTCAAAAATTCATCATATTTCTCCTTTCAAAAATTTCTTATGCTTTTCCTTTCAAAAAGTCATCATGCTTTTCCTTTCAAAAATTCCTCATACTTTTCCTGTCAAAAATTTCTCATGCTTTTCCTTTCAAAAATTTCTCATGCTTTTCCTTTCAAAAATTTCTCATGCTTTTCCATACATTCTTCATAAAAATACGTTTCTTGTACGATTTTGACAGTTGTATGCTCATTTACGGACCGACTTCCTAGTATACTTCCACAATATGGATGTTTTTGTGTTAGCTACGTCGTAAAGTGAAGGAGAACAAGGCATGGGTTTGCGATTTCTTAACTCTGCCCAACTAGTTCCAGAAATTGATTACAGATCTTCAATCTTTGTGTCAATGTCACAAACAAAATTTAATATCTCTATGCTTCTGTGAGAGAACTAACTGAATATTCATCGATGTTCTTAGCTTTATAGAGTAATTCTCGGAGCATTTGCTCAAACATTTGCTAGGAAGTCAAGCTGATCCGTTTAATTTAGTTGTATTAACGTTCCGTTTAGAAGCAGGAGACGGCTATTTTGGGACGAACCTCGTAATTTTGAACCTCGGTCAGATGAAGAGGACGACACCTGAGCTGGAACCCCTCTCCAGACTTCCGCACCACACCAGCGAGGTCAAGTTTACGCATATCAATTTTAAATTTGTAGCGGATACAATTCACTGCCTTCTCCTTTTTATGGTAGGTGGCGCTACTAGAGCCATCCGAGCTTTTCCCATGATGCCTCTCCCTTCTGTTGTTGTTCTCTGTCTTGCGTCTTGTACCTTTTAATGTACTGTGTCGTGGAACTTAGCCATCTAATGAAAATGGTTCCTGAAATTGAATTAATTCTTCAACAGCGGCATTCCATATAAACATGAGTCTTGTCCCTCTACAAATTAATAAATAATTTTTAATATATTTTTTATATTTTTTTATTCATTGTTACATATGAATAAGTGTTTTCAAACGCAATAAACGACCACTATTGGGTCGCTATGATGGCGAAGTTGTGAAAAAAATAAAAATCACATGATTCCAGACATCATGTTATGGCAAATACCTCACGGGAATATCTTCTCCAAGAATATCCAATAGGCTCTCCCGTTGAGTCATGTTGGCCGTAGATATGGGTCGAGCTAACAATCTCCCACATTTATCTCGCTATGATCAATAGTTCCTGATAAATTTTAATTTATATTAATCATATATTTCAAATTCATTTCCGTTTTTTAATAGAAAGTAGTAATTTACGTCAGTGGTATATCATACGCGTGATATAGATTGAACGCCACGATGCATCTGACTATTTATTGCATTATGATGATATAATTTGATAATATTTTTTGACAACGTTTGACAAGCAGAGAAGTACTTTGTTTTGATTAGAATTTTGAAAAAGAATTCCTTTGAAATTTTAACTTTTGACTCACGTTTGACAAGCTGAGAATTTCATGGTTATTGAATTATAATAAAATTGTAAAACAACGAAAAATATTTCATACGGAATGTTGTTTACCAAGAGGTTTTTAGAATACAGAAATATGTAAATAAAAAAATATTTCCTGTCATAAAGCATATATTTATTTTTTTTACTTTCAATCAATGTTAAACATTTCTCTCGCATATATATCGATTTAAATACGTCAAATTTGATGGGAAATGTCTCGAATGAAAAGGCAATTTGCACCCGACATACCATGACGGGTGATTGTCTAGTAGAAAGATTAAGAAGAGGTAAAAATTCAATAATTTGCAACATATAATAACAAATATAATAAATAACTTTAAAATAAGAAAAGATAAACTATGATGCTAAACAGTTCTTGTGCACCATGTTGCCTTATTGCTGGTGGGTTTTCAAACACCCATACTTGCCAAATATGCACAATGACAACACCGTTTCTTGGAAATGTCGCTTTGTCCGTTGAAAAAAACCAGAGTTTGCAAATCAGCCGGCTTTGCAGCTTTTATCGTAGCTATCCGTCAAGTCTTCTGACTTCCTTGCAAAATACTGATAATTGTTTTGAATCATCCTGTACTCTGAAAGAATATTTTTCGCTAAGGTTTTCAAAAGGTAATCGATATAAATTCATTTTACTAAGACGGGAGTCGCCTAGTAACCAGCTCGTCCTAACGTAACAAATATCAATCGATTTAATTGATCATTTTAAATAACTCGCAATCGTTCTGGCTACATAATATCTAAAAAAGTCATTAATGTAGGAACTAAGTAAATAAATAGACATGCTTTTTCAAACAAAAATCACAGGCTAAATGTGCTAACATTTTTTTTACTATTCCAAGATTCTTCTTTTATTATTATTTTTTTCTTAATATTGTTCTATTTGATGTAAAACATTCCCATATCCGTGCAAATGCTATTACATCAAATGTGGAAACATTAAACTCTTGAAAATCCTACCATTTACGGAAAATGGCAACGTAAATAATGTTTACGGAATTTTGTAGCAGTTGCCGGAACAGTTTCTGATATACTGCAGTGTCTTTATTTATTTTTTTAAAAAAAGACACTTAAGAAAATATAAACTTAAAGAAGAAATTCGATTCAATTTTTAATCAAATGTAGAAATTTATTAAAGATAACTTATTCGAAGTATATTAATTAAGACTCGCATGTAATGTTGCTGTCAAGAATTATTCCAAAATATATTATTCGAGAAAAGTTAGATACTAGTTGTAGTATTTAAGTCTTGTGAATATTAAGTATAAATAACATCATTAAGTATTTTTCAGTAAAATTTTCTGCAAACATTTCGTCTTATTCCAGAGTTTAAATAAGTACTCAGAGGAAGGCTATTAGACATTAAAAGGCTCGCACAATACATTTACCAGCGAACATTTCTTTGTAACAATATAATTATAATCTTTCCAATTCTCTGCACTAATGCCTCCATAGATGTCCGCTTTGTGTCATTTAAAGAATGTCGCGGAAAACGCGTAATGCCCCCTTTAATAGTTACTCAGCCGAATAAAATACATTGTAAAGTTATCGAAATAGTATGCAAAGTACTTTATCAATGCCGATTACGAATTCGAATGCTGACTGTTCCATCATTCGTCTAATTAATGGTAGTTAATTCTCTTCAATCGCCTCTGATTTAAAAGTAATTATTATTCCATACTAAAGAGTAGAGTGGTTAGTTGTGAACAGATGGCTGAGATGAGCATTCAGTTCGTGGCTCGACTCAGAATCCATTAGCAAATTTGTAAAGAGGTTTATTAATACCCGCCTCCTCACTAATTTAGGGTGCATTGATTTTGATAGATGTGCAATTTCGTCTAGAAAGGAAAAATGCGTATGCATGTTGTAGTTTCGTTAATAATAAAATATAGAAAAATATATGCCAATATTCTCCCTTAAGGGATTAATTACTCACAACTGAGATTAATAGAATCTGAAAGTGTTTTAAATCTTTAAATACGTGCCATATCATGGCTGCTATCAGCACAGAAATATCATGAAACGTCCGTAGCAAGTCCAGGAACAGTTCTTTGTAACAGTACCATTTTTACCACAGTTTAACATTGCCACAGTATCTTTACCACAGTACCATATTTACTTTGTAAAAACCACATTTACCATTTTCACTTTGTAACAACCACATTTACCATTTTTAGTTTGTAACAACCACATTTACCATTTTCACTTTGGAACAACCACATTTCCCATTTTTAGTTTGTAACAACCACATTTACCATTTTTACTTTGTAGCAACTACATTTACCATTTTTAATTCGTAACAACCACATTTACCATTTTTACTTTCTAACAACAACATTTAACAGCGAACAGTTCGTTACAACAGTATGATTAAAACTCTCCTATTATCTGCACTAATGCCTCAATAGATTCCAGCTTTATGTTATTTATAGAATGTCCTAGAAAATGCGTAATACTCACTCTAACAGTCAATCAGCAGAATAAAATACATTCTAATGTTTTCGAAATAGTATGAAGTAAATGGGGGAGGCAAAATACATTAGCAATGCCGCTTCCGATTTCGAATGCTGACTATTCCATCATTCGTATAATTAATGGTAGTTAATTCTCGTCTAATCGCCTCTAATTTCCAAGTAATTATTAGTCAACTAAAGAAGTGGAGTGGTTAGTTGCGAACAGCTGGCGGAGACGAGCATTCAATTCGAAACTCGAATCAGAATCCATTAGCAAGTTTGTAAGGAGGTTTATAAATACCCGTCATTCCCTAATTTCGGTCATATTGATTCTGATGGATTTATAATTTTATCTAGATAGGAAAAATGCGCTTACATGTGGAATTTTCGTTAATGATAAAATACAGATAAATGCGTCCCAATATTTTCTGTCAAGGGATTAACTATTGAAAACTGAGATTAATCGAAACTGGAGATGTTTTAAGCCTTTAAATAAGATCAAAGTCAAATCATTGCTGATATTAGAACATAAATGTCGTTAAACGTCCCTAGCACGCCGATGATATTTGAATGATGAAGATTAGATTCCCTGGGCATTCTTTAGCAGCTATCGCGATTTTGTTTGAAACACTTTAGAAATGCGATTTTATTGGTCTAAATCATTTAACTCGTCCTTTGGAAGTATTTTCTTCGTGTCCAATAACATAAGTTGAAATTATTAGGAAAAAGTTTGGTATTTAGAAGTTGGAACACGTGCGATTTTGTCGCCAATATGGTTACCTGAGGAATCAAGCTGATTAGTTCCATTGGCAACCCATCGGCTAGATCGCTTACGTCACGGCAAACGTTTCGCATTTTTCAGTTGTTTGCGTACTGCGAGGATTATTATAAAACTTAAAAATATTTATTAAATATTTAATTAAATAATAAAACATATTTTAATCGTAATAAATTCAAATAGCAAATAAATGAAAAATAGAACTTTGATTTATTTAGTGATTATATATTTCTCCAATTACGTAATTGAGAGATGTTTTCTTTTTTTGCCTTATAAAAAAAATCGTTTGCATGGAATTTTTGAAGTTGCTTGGTCAAATTTTGAAATTCATCATTTGGAATACTGTCTTTACCAGCGTGTTGGTTTCCTTGATACGTCGCATTGTTCATTTTTCTTTTTGATATAGTTAGAGCGTTTCCTCCCAAGTACAAATATTAGAACTGATTAAGTCTTAATTTTTTATTATTACTTGATCTGCTATTTCATTAGAATAATTAAAAGAAGCTTATTCCATGTATTCACTAAGCTAGCGAAGCTACTGGGTTCCCGCATTGCTAAAACCAAGTCGCTGATGTTTTTTAAGTTAAAAAAATTTGCCCGGTGCCCATTTCAGATGCCACAGGTATCGCGAGCACAATTTCTATTGCTTCATTAGAATAATTAAAAGGAACAGATTCCCTACATTCAATGAGTTAGGAAAGCTAATAGTTCTGTTGAAATTCTACATCTGAAACGGGAGATAGTGCAACGACAAACCAGAAACGTAATGGGTTCGAAATAAGATTAAACTTGAAACGATTAACTTTTAACTGTGACCGATTGAGTTTGATTGAGGGGCTTTTGGGATTTTCAGCAATAAATTCTATTATCCCCTATTCATTCCAAAGATTTTTTCAATCCGTAATCAAAAAAGAGATGAAAATTGCCATCAAAAGACGGGCTAAATTATTGCCGATCTGATTCGGTCAAGAGAAAAAAAAACTGTGACCGATGCGCGTTTGTTTACCATTACCATCCATCTTGCTTTGGCGACTTGGCGTTCTGGCGCCGTTTTAATAAGAGTGTGTTCCAACTTCTAGATTTCAACCAGGAAAAATTAAAAGACTTCATTATTTTACAATATACTCCAATTACAATATTCTTCACATTTATTGCAATCGTTTTTCAGAGTGGAGTGCGCTGGAGTCAAGAACTATCACTCGGTTGGCGGACCTTTTAATTTATTAGCATGAAACAAGATAGGAACACATCTCTCGCCGTTGACGCGGAACGCGCATAAACTTCACAACATAACAACACAATACCGTGGCACAAATACAACTACAACAATAATAACAAACACACTCTCGTAAAACCCGATTTTAAAGTCAGGTACACGTGTACAGTTAACAGAGGAGCCAAGACCTATTCCGCAATCAGTGGTTCCTTTCTGGAATATGCTCCTTACGTTAAATATGCAAATGTCTCATAAAACCAAAAATACACTAACAATCGTTCTATCCACAGAGAAGAAGAATCAGAGGTTTCACTCCCATGGACCTTAATGGCAACTTTCTTAGCATTGCACTTCACATAGACAGTACGCTATCTGTGGCCAACATAGGAACTAACCAGAATGCGTCAGCGTGGGGAAAAAAACTAAAGTTCGTTATTTTATTTATAAAAGTGAAACTAAATGTTGCAAACTTTTGATTAACTTAAATCTACTTTGATATGAATTAGGAAACATGCATTGAATTTACGTGTTCTTATGATGATCGACATCGAATACAACAAACATGGCGGTGACCTTGGTGTTCGGTTTGAAACAGCGCGGGAATCGAAGTGGCTAGTTCTCTTTGTTGGCGAGTGGGGGCGCTGATCATATTACGGAGTGAGACCTCTGATTCTCCTTCTCTGTGGTTCTGTCCTTCGCGAAACTCAGATGTTCTCTGCCAAGCACGTTATAATTGGAGCCGAATGGTTTATCCAAGCCCACATGCAATATTCCACAATATTCCCGGGTATTATTGGCCATTTCCGGAGTGCTTACTGATCATTTTCAGAAACGGGAACCCTCCGCGCTTTTGCTCATGCGCCAGGCGGAGTTGAATTCAACTTAATGGGGTGAAGCGAAATAATGGAGGGGGAAATGATTGCATTTTAATTAGCAGTCACGATCTAGTAAGGAACTCTGGGCATGACTTCCTCTTATTCATTGCCTATCACCCCTTTCTGTAGTATTTTGGTCCAAAACTGTTAGTCCCGGCTTTTTGAAGTCAAGAGTATAAGGGGATTGCTGAAATGAATGTCATTAGGCATTTAGTAACTTATTAATTCTCGTACGAAAATACTGTTGCAGTTTGCTTCGCAGATAGAGTCTTATATTCTGTACTTGTGAATGCGCCATCAATTTAATATCCTTTTACTGAAGAACAAAATAAATAAAAATACTAATAAAGGGAATTATAATTGTGGAAGAGTTAAAAATAATAGCAGACAAGGATAAGAAGTAAGAATCTGGTGGATGATTTCATCAGAGGCCATACATCCATGCAGATTCATTAATTAATAAGAATTAAATTTCTTCTATTGGTTTTTGTCTTTTTAGATATTCATCCTTATTTGTTTATCTTTGTAGATATTCAATATTTTACTGAAGAGTGCATTCCTTCTAAAAATCATTTCACTGATACATTCAGACTGTATTATTGCCTAAATTGGGTGCATTTCCACTTATTTTATGCATCTGATTACTTCTCCTGTTAATCTTTCAGTTGTTAATATTGATTGCACAGTATAATAAAAATGACTTGATATATGATTAAATAATTATCTCATAAATAATTAAATTAAAACTATTTACATAGTAAGATATTTGTCCATACAGAGTTAAAACTATAATTAAGTGCTGAGTATATATTTAACCTAATAAAGCATGACTACAATAAAATGAATGCTACATTTAACAATATTGTCTTCATTTTGCAACTGCAGAAATTTTCGAATTTATTTCCTTACACGCATAATGTTCATTAACTATAAACACAAGCATCTTCTTCAAAGAAAGCGAACTACAAGTTCACTAAAATTAATTTTTAACGACATACATTTGCTAGTAAATTATTTTCTCCATTCTCTAATTTCAGTTGTCTAATTATTCTTTAAAATATGACAAAATATAGGAAAACAAATGGAAAGAAAATGGAAAAATAAGCTGTTAATTAAAATACTGCTGAACGTTTCTTAAGAACACTGCATTTATTGATCATAAATTTTCACTTAGAAAAGATTTTGAGCTCTTGTTTACATACAAAATTTTAATTTGTTATTCAAAAAGTACAAATATCAAAATGAAATATTTTGTTACGCTTACTGTTTAAAATTAAACGACTTTGGAAAGTATCATAAATATAAATTTAGATATTTAGGTTGTGAAAGCTCATAAATTCTTAGCAGTTGAGTTCCGAAATTATAATTTAGCGCTTCATTAATTTGTTTTGATAAATAGAGAAATATTTTTTGCGTGATAAATAAATGTGTAACGAGTTGTTTTAATTAAACGTAAGTGCTTAAAAGAAAGTTAAAGTGAAAGCACTTGTGCTAAACATTTAATCTGGAAACCACGAAATAATTGCACAGGACTATTTAATATATTTAATCTCTTTCTTTAACCAAATAACGTTTGTAGGAAACAAATGACTTAATTTTTGAATTAAAAGTGGCTATATCTAATTGCATAATTTTTTTAATTAAAACAGGAAATTATCATTTTCCTAACATTGCCAACATAATATCGCATTAAAGCTAAAAAAATCTTAACGTATATATTTCGTTTTTTATTTTAGCAGTTTTATTTTTTAAAAAAACAAGTTCAATATTGAGTGTCATTTATTTTATGAGTTTCTTAATATATCAAAACGTTCCAGAAATATGAGTGAACAGGTTCTTTCCTATGATTTAGCAAGTGTTGCTAAAACTTCTAGACGTGAAAAAAAACACATAAACCTGTTCATTATCATAAATACTCTTATTTGTGATTATGAAATAGTCAATTGTAAAACAAAAATAAAAAAGTTTTAAAAACACGCTTTTATTAGTGCACTAATGACATAGAAAATATTTTTTGTATAAAAAATATGGAGGCGAAATTCAAATCGTGAAAGCATGAGATGCATAGAAATATTTTTAAAAAATTGCAATTTTATTCACATTCATATATACATTTTTTCTTTTAAAATAAGATTTAGGAATTGTGATTCTTACGATTTTTTTG
>BGPR01032556.1:1893-12199 GCA_013235015.1 Araneus ventricosus | reverse complement strand
AAAAACTGTTCTGACCATAAAAAACTAGGCAACATATATGTATTATTTTTATTATGTTATATGTATTATTGTTATATATGTATTGTATTATATATGTATTTTATTATATATGTATTGTATTATATATGTATTATGTTATATGTATTGTTGTTGCTTCTCAATCTAACCTAACCTGAATTTCTGTCAGTGTTTTTCTAGACTTTTTATTACGACGATTATTACGGCACAAAAACTGTTCTGACAATAAAAAACTAGGCAACATATATGTATTATAGTTATTATATACAAATAATCATAGTATGCAATTGTATAATTTATTATTTAACCCCTTAAAAATGTAGTTTTTGTTGTACTATCTAATTAGATTATCCCCCCGCGTTGGGTACGCTTTATCACATTTATTCTACTACATGTTCATAGAACACTTGAGATGGTAATAGATTATGAGTCCTTTTTGTATCGAGTTATAACGTCTATGAATAACTTAATTTCGGCTTTTAAGTTTAAAAATGGCATAATTCTACGCGTGAGTGGGGTTCGGGCAAGACCGTTAAGGGGTTAATTTTGGGTTGTATAGAAAGAAAAAAATCATATTCTGTAAAAGTCTACGTTAAATAGATGGTTGGTTAACAAAAAATTCACGGTGACAAACACCGTCTTTGAGCAGATTATGTTAGTTAACCTACCATCCATTGTATTGGATTTCATTTTCAACAACGGAGACATTGACTGTGGAAATAGAAAGGCTACACAAACCTATAAAGATCGCTGGCATAAAGGAATCTCAACTTCTCTCTCAAGTTCAGACCGATGAAAGAGTAACACTGCTTTAAACTGCAACAAAGAAACATTCAATTTTCTTTAGAAGACACTGAGGCATCTTGGTTAAGCTTGCAGAGCGTGAAGCATGGAGAGATGAACAGCTCGTTCTGAAACACTTTGCCTTTTGTATTCGCAGAAGACACTGACCTCCAAACACAAAACGCCTTTTCTCGATGAAATAACTGAAATCATTATATTTTCATCGCCTATTTTACATAATGCTCTGTTGTATGCAAGCTTTTGCAGCACAATGTGCCAGCCGATGGCACAACTAATTTCACTCGCTTCTCAACCGTTAAATTCAACTATAAATGGAAAATAATAGGTTTAGGATAGGGCTAATAGTACTCCTTTTAGAATGTATATAGCAGCGCTATGAAATTTCGTTTCGGAATCGGAATTATTAGAGATAAAGTTTGGGAGAATTCCTTAACTCAGAGATAAAAAAAAAATTCAGTTCTGGACGTTTACAATTTTAGCAAATTAACTCGAAAATATTCCTCCAATATTCTTGAAGTTTTAATTTATGATTTTCTGTAAGATTCAACAATATTTTTTGAGTGTATCAAGGTGGCTGTATCTAAGGGGGTTCTCATATGAGGGGGTGACCCCAAAAGGGAAAGACCCCCCTCCCTCTCGGAATGAAATAATTTTTTAAAAATGTTTTTGTAGATTCTATGTCTAGACAATAAAGTAAACCAATTCACTATATTTTTTCATGATATTTCAAACAATTTAATGCCTTGCGCAGCAAAGTGTTTTAACCTAACAATACCTACGCTGACAAGTCAGGTGTTTTTAATTTATAATTTTCTGTAAGATTCAACAATATTTTTTGAGTGTATCAAGGTGGCTGTATCTAAGGGGGTTCTCATATGAGGAGGCGACCCCCAAAAGGGAAAGATCCCCCTCCCTCTCGGAATGAAATAATTTTTAAAAAATGTTTTTGTAGATTCTATGTCTGGGCAATAAAGTAAACCCATTCACGATTTTTTTCATGATATTTCAAAAAATTTAATGCCTTGCGCAGCAAAGTGTTTTAACCTAACAATACCTATGTTGACAAGTCAGTTGTTTTTAATTTATGATTTTCTGCAAGATTCAATAATATTTTTTGAGTGTATCAAGGTGGTTGTATCTAAGGGGGTTTTCATATGAGGGGGGTGACCCCAAAGGGGGAAGACCCCCCTCGGAATGAGGTAAGTTTTTTAAAAACTTTTTTTTTTGGATTCTATGTCTAGACAATAAACTAAACCCATTCATGATGTTTTTTTATTTCACAAGATTTAATGCCTTGCGCCTCAAAGTTTTAAACTGGCTTTGAAAGCCGGCAAATGTTTTGACGAATGTAATCACTATGAATATCAATCGTAGATTTTCTTCAGAGGATTTCTACAAAATGTGAATCTTGAGAAAGCTAAAAATGCCTCTAATATCCAAAATAAGGCATAAATTGCTTCTAAAATTTATTTATCTTCAAACATTCTTGTTTCTGAATGTAGGCAATCAATTTCTTAGAAAATATTTATAATATTTGGTACTTTTACGTAAAAGGATCCCTTTGCAAAAATCGCCAGATTCTAGCGAATTATCGCTAATATTGGGCAATCTGCTGATGAATTTTGTACAGATCGGAAAATTTTAGCGACTTTAGTGTTAGGCATGTTAAATGAAATGGGATTAGAGCAACCGCATTATATAACAATAGTTTAAGTATTATACAGTAGAGTCTCCCTACAGCGAATTTCTCCCTATAACGAAATTTTTAATCGGAATGTTAAATAACATTCAAAATATTCTCCATATAACGAAGTGGTTGTCTCCCTATAACGAATTTTCTCAGACCTTTATCTTTTCGATTTTTGTCATTTTGAAGAAAGTTGCTAATTTCTGTGCAAACAAATCGCTCACAAGTGCCTGTTTCTGGAACCACTCGCTTTGTTCATTCCAGCGATAACACGTAACAATAGAATGCTATGTGAAGGGTAATGCAGTAGTGGGGAACTGGGTTTCTACAGAGGGAGCAACACTTCTACGGGTCAAGATTCCAAGAATCGGGGTGGAGTGGGGGTGGAAACAGCAAATGGATGTGACAATACGCATTTTATGTTTATCCATACTAGTACATATTATTCTCTAAATTGGTGAATTGTCTTCACTTTTGAGCATTTTATTTATACAATAAAAATTAGTATAATTTTAACAAATTTATAATAAATATTACTTCATTTTTAATTGAAAGTCTTAATTAAATATTTTTGAACTTATCGCACATACTAAAAGGTTTGCAACATTTACTTAAATAACTGCAAAAATCTCTAATCTCCGTATAACGAAATTTTCTCTATAGCGAATTTTTCAACTGGAACCAAGCGATTTCGTTATAGGGAGATTCCACTGTATAACATTAGTTTACCCTATGTATTCGCTTATGAACTGTTAAAATCTGAAGTCCTAGAAAATAAAAGAAAATTAAAAGATCGAACGGAAATTTCCCCTTCAATACCAATAAGATTATACGCGCAGAAAAATCAGACGCCAGACCAAACTCTGCAAAATACGGATCTCACCAGAACGGAATAAAATCTAGATAAACTTCCTTAGGGCTAAACAAACGGCACCAAATTGCTTTCCAAATCATGCAAATAGCGCTGGAATGCATTCACTTAACACATATTCCGTTTTCTCACCGTTTGTATTGTATTCGATATATTTACGAGCGAGTTCGCGTTGCATTGTTCGCAATTTCCGTAACGCCCGTTCCATTCAGTCCCTGTCTCTGACACGAGGACCCCATTTAATTAAGACAAATGGACTGGAATCCATCCTTCGAAGGTTCGCGAGACTAAGCGAAGGTCTTATTTGTGCCTACTTGCGCAATTTGCATGCGATTTAGATGGCGTGGATTCCGGGATTCCGGTAAAAGGCATTGATTTCTGATGCAAAATATTTCCAAAGAAAATGTTATAAGTCAAAATGTTAAGGGGGCATACGACTGTTAAACTTCGAATTTTTTTCGATTTTATGAAAAAAATGTATACTATTTCCCTGTCTTTTCTGAACAATTTAAAACAATTCGCGTCTAAAAATTCCCATAATGATGAAAGTTATGAAGGAAACTGTATCAGCTATTCAACGTAAACATTGAATATGGCCATATCTTTAAAGCGCTGTATCTCAAAATGCGTTTTTTTACTTTCTCGTATACGAAGTACACAAAGAGAAAGTATTGTAATCGTCAAAAAATTCGAACTCGAGATTTTGACGAATCTCCACGTTTTAGACCTCCCTGAGTCCGAAGAACACAATTTGGGAATTATGCCTGTCTGTGTGTCTGTATGTGAACACGATAACTCGAAAACTATTAGAGCTACGGGGAGGAAATTTGGTATGTGGTCTTTACACATAGTTTGTAGGTTTCTATCAAATTTTGGACAAAATCCGTCAACGGGAAGTCTGTCTGTCTGTATGTCCGAAGTCATGCGAACACTATAACTCAAAAACTTGAATAGCTAGATGGACAAAATTTGGTACACAGTTTTATCGTCATAAATGTAGCCCGTATAAAATTTTGGGCCAAATCCGTCGACGGGTTGACTGTCTGTCGGTCTGTATAATTTACCATTGAAACCAATCCGATATCTCCATGCGCATGCGTACGTCTGTGCTCGCGAAAGGAGCGATTACGTCAGTTTGTCCTTGAGACGGCAAGAGTGACACCTAGCAGTGTGCGACAGATATGCGTTTTAATCGACAGGCATCGCTTTGAATTTGATTCTTTGCCTACATATTTTTCAATCACTATAATGAAAAACCTTCTGATAGTCATTGGATTCTGGAGAACAGTAGGTTCGAATATTTTTAGCCACGCGGGGGAAGGAGAAACGGCACCTTTTGGGGGGGAAGTATACGAGAAAGTTTAGGCGAGAACACTCCCGCTGGTTGATATTGCGTGTGCGATATCTCAAGAGATATTCAATATTTTTACATAAAATATTTACTGAATGTATATTGTGCCATAACAAACTGAACCACATTTTTGTATATATTTTTGTATATATAGCAAAGAAGTTTAGAGGGGAAGTGAAAGAGAGTTTTAAATTTCATATTTTAACATTTTTATTTTGAATTGTTATATAAAATAGAATTTAAATTTAAATGTTAATAAATTGAGGTTCAGTTCCTTCAACACACTATTTGGATTACTTAGATACCCAAAATGTTGTGTTTAGAGAAATATTTTATCTGTAATCGTGCGCGCAAGGTGACTATCTCATTTTTTCTCCAAAAATAATACCCATAATTTTCTCTCAAAACCTACATACCGATATAAAGGTTTAAAAATGTATGTACATGCAAGAGAAAGAACAGATATTTTTCCAGAAAAAAATGAGTTTGTGAACTGCGTTGTTTCAGAGATATAATGTCTCGAATTTGACAGTTTCTCAGCATTTTTTCGAGGTTTAAGAGCCGTATGTCCCCTTAATCTATAAATGCCCTCACACATTAGAAAAAAATTGGGAGTTCTCCCGTCGACCTTTTCATATAACTTCCACATAAAAATGTAACTTATGATGAGTGATAAAAAAAATAAGTGTCTCCATGTATTATGTGAACAAAAATTCTCAATTGGTGTCCAAAGTAACCGATTGTACTGACGATTTGCCACTGTTGTTTTTTTAATTCCTAATTTTGAAATTTTCCGAAAATAAATTTAGGATATAATATGCGAATCCTCTCCTCCTTTTAGATCTATAGTTCTTTTAGATCGCCAATGGGGTTGCCTATGCTTATCTTCTCTCATCTACACTATTAAAAGTTTTCTCCTGGCAGGATCACCCAAGTCGTGAAGGCCATTCCATTATAACCAGCTAAAGCATAAAGGCAAGGCAAAGTCAGACTTCTTCCCTCTGGCGTTCAAGGTATAGTGCCAGCAGAATCTGCACTCACCTCCTTTACCATGAATAGTTCGTTTTCTGTGGGCAAGCGGACTCTTGGACTTGGTCACGCTGAGGACTAAAACAAGTGGATTAAGAAACAACAACAACACTATTAAAATTCGACGTGTACGTATGTATTTGAGGCTGTCTTCTCACGAACCACTGAACGGAAGAGCGAGCCAAAAGTAAATAAGCCAAGGCATCCATTTTGACTATTTAAATTCCAAAATTACAATTAGTTAAAAAGATATTAATTAAAAATGCCACAACGAATGAACACTTGCAACAATATAGTGTAATTTTTTATGTTAATGTAACTTGTAACATTGTTTTCATTCATGTTTATTGTTGTCTTGCGCCATTGCTGTTTCATGCATAGCAAAATTTTTAAACCCACTCTAATTTTGCAGTATCCTCTTCCAATATGTTTGCACCGCAACCCAATGACGTTAATTACTCTCTCTATTCGATGCTTCATTTAATTTTAGAAATTTTTAAGTGATGCCAATGAGTGTATAAAATCATTCAGGATTATTGAGTCCGGTTAATACCGGAGGGAGAGGGACTAAGGAGAAAAAAAAGAGCATTATGCGGTGTTGGCTCGGTTAGTCACAGAAACATTAAAAAGAAGAGAATTGTAATACGGATAATGGCAATAAAAAGAAAGATGTCGCCGTAGAAATGATTGGGTGGGAAAAATGGAGTATCAAGCACTGCTATATTAGTGCCAAGTTGTTCAAACTAAAGAGAAAAAGAAGAGAGGGGTTTAATTGCTGGCCGAGGGGTCAGACAAAAAAGAGGGTGGACGATGTAACCTAATGAACGAAAGTCAACGAAACACGCTGCAGCGAAAAACTGTTTTATTAAGTTTGAAATGTTAGTGTACTGTTACAAGTATTTCTGTGGGTGTATGGTGTGAACAGTCCAACACGCAGGATAATGAAGAATGGAGGTTTATTTACAAATATGCAGGAAAACAGGTAGCACAGGTACAGGAAATAATAGTTCTTGCACAGATTACCAATGGAAACAGACAACAATTCACAGGTAATAACGGTTCAGCACTTTGATATTTAGCAACACAAACAGTCAGCAAATAACTGATAACGACAATAATAACACTTTCAATAGCGCTCAGCTCACCAGCTTCCTAGCTCGCACTGCAGAAGAAACTCTAAAGTCGTCCCCAATGGATCAACACTCCTACCGCTCGGCGTCTAACAGCTTACTAGCTCACACAGCAGATGGAACTCCAAAGACATTCGCGCCCCAAGGAGATTCCAGTCGATCAACACACACCTCCGTCATCCAAGCGCTCTCCTTATATAGTTTCCCCCGGCAGGCCGTGACGTCACATGGAATTATGTAGTACATTCAAGCGTATCTTCTCTCCTAATAGAGATATCGAGAAGATTCCAGCACCTTTGAGATCCCATATTTCGTCGCCAAGTTTGTAGCCAAGGTCAGGGGACTAGACGTGGCTGCTGCTAGTCATCCCATACTTATCCCTGTAAAACTCTCTTCCCAACTATAAGACTCACATTGCTGGGAAGCGACTTTCCATGTTTGTAACAGTACTTAGACTTTAAAATATTTTTATCCCGAGCAACGCCAGGTATATCAGCTAGTTAACAAGAAATCTAGCCATCAAGGAATGAAATAGAAGAGCAAGAGAGTAAAACGATCTAGAGGATGATTAGGGGGAAAAGACAAATTAGTTCCACAGAGAAAGCGAGATCCTAACCATTCAGTGGTACAGTATCTATACCAGCCCATGCAAAGAGAAATAACTTATACTGGTACAGCATCTGTATGGACCCTAAGGAATATGTTGACGACATTTGCTATCACTTTTTCTGTTGACGCGCCAACTGGCGCGTTTGGCGGCTTGGCGAGGCCGCCAAATGTAGAAGCCAAAGATTCTTCGCTTTTTGTCAGAAGCTTGTATGATCTGACCGGGTAATGACGTGTGAGCAAAAGGCTCATAATTGTTATAATCCGGAATAAACAAATTTGAATGGAATTTGTATGAAGAAAATATCTTCAGGATACGTTGATCTGTTAAGATGCCTGTGAGCTCACTGTTTAAGGCTAGAATTTTGATTAATCAAATTAGTCCGTTGAAAAAAAATTTTCCTTGAACAATAATGATGAATATTAATATTCATTATTATTTTTTAAATATTGATATTCATTTTATAAATATTTGTATTTGTAAAATGATTATGAATATTAATGAAAACCGAGTTGAAACAATTCCTAAGTACTTCCTGCAACAATACAGCTTAGATTATCTTTAAAATATAAGAAATTCAGTAGAGTCTCCCTACCACGAAGTCTCCCTACAGCGAATTTCTCCCTATAACGAAATTTTTACTCGGAATGTTAAATAACATTCAAAATATTCTCCATATAACGAAGTGGTTGTCTCCCTATAACGAATTTTTTCAGGCCTTTATCTTTTCGATTTTTGTCATTTTTGAAGAAAGTTGCTAATTTCTGTGCAAACAAATCGCTCGCACGTGCCTGTTTCTGGAACCACTCGCACTGTTCATTCCAGCGATAACACGTAACAATAGAATGCTATGTGAAGGGTAATGCAGTTGTGGGGACCTGGGTTTCTACAGAGGGAGCAACACTTCTACGGGTCAAGATTCCAAGAATCGGGGTGGAGTGGGGGTGGGAACAGTAAATGGAAGTGACAATGCGCATTTTATGTTTATCCGTACTAGTACATATTATTCTCTAAATTCGTGAATTGTCTTCACTTTTGAGTATTTTATTTATACAATAAAAATTGGTATAATTTTAACAAATTTATAATAAATATTACTTCATTTTTAATTGAAAGTCATAATTAAATATTTTTGAACTTATCGCAATACTAAAAGGTGTGTAACATTTACTGAAGTAACTGCAAAAATATCTAATCTCCGTATAACGAAATTTTCTCTATAGCGAATCTTTGAACTGGAACCAAGCGATTTCGTTATAGGGAGACTCCACTGTATAACCAATGGCGACTCGTCCAATAAGAGTTGCAGTTCCCCCGGAAATTATTTTAAAAGATTGTATTTTCGTTTTCATTCTAATTGGCTTTGAGAATTCAGTGATCAACGAAATTGGCAAAAAGTAATAAAAAATGTAAAAAGAAGACGGAAAATCAATCAAGAATTAAGAGAGAGACAGACCAGAGCTGCATCAAGTTTTGCCCCTCCTACGGATCCGATATTAACGCAAAGAGCAACGCGAAGCGGGAGAAAAGCAACCCTTTCTCCGCTTGAAATTGCATTCATTTGAGCTGCATTTTTTTAGCTTTCCTTTGGCGCGACTTCCTCATTTGGCTCTTTTTCGCTTTTTCTCAGTAGTTCAGTCTTTAGTCGTTTTTTTTAAATCCAATTCTAGAGGATCTATAATTTTTTGCTTCTTTATATTTTTTCAGGTGCTGATTACGATTCTGAGGTTTGCCACCAATAATTTTTATTGGAACATTAAAAGTTTTTTTCTCCTGTTTTTTGCTTATATCTCAAAAACTATCAATTTTTAGTATATCATCATTATATAACAAAATAATCAGCACAAAATTTCCTACAACTTTGGTCTATAAGACTTTTGAAGCACTGCTTATTTCTGAGTTGACGAGCCGAAACTGAATATAACTAAATTTTTCCTTTAAAATAACTTATAAATACTAATTAAAAGGTAATAAAACTCGATTTAGAAACAATTTTCTAAGTAGCGTGTAATGAATGATACAGCTTCGTTTACTTTTAAAATGTAAGCAACCATATCACATTTCTCGCATCCGTTGATAAGATCAGCTAGATTACTGCTTTCTTTTATTATTCTTAAGTAATTGAAAGCTCTTAAATCAACGCTTTTGGATATCCATTTTAAGTACTCCAAAAAAGAAAGTCGAAACCTCCCGTGGAAAAAGAAGAATTTCTTGTTCGCATTTCGCTTCCAAAGCATCTCTGCGGAATTCGGAGATAAGAAAATGCATTTTATTAAATGTAAACAAAATGTCTAAGCGTCCACGTTTTATAGCTATGCATTATTAAATGATAAGGAAAGAATCCTCATCGGCATTTCGTGAGATAAGACTCCGCAGATTTGTTTACCAACTACCAGTAAAGTTAACCTTTAGTGAGATCATCCTATATCGATGTGATGACAATTTGTTTTAGAAGCAAATTGAGGATAATTTGATTTTTAACTTACAAATACTGCAATTAAATAGTATAATAAATTTACAAGTAATGCAATAATTCGAACAATATTTCGAAATATTGTTTAAAGATTAATTGATTGGCCAACATATCATCTGCTCGTTATCCCAATTATTCGTTAACCAATAATCGATTTATAGTAGTTTATTTTTATCACAATTTGATTAATTCGATTTGCAGACAAATAAATAATAAATGCATTATTTGGTTTACAGACAAATAATGCAATAATTCATAATATTGTTTAATGATATTTACTGGTTGATTGACCAACACATATCATCTGCTCGTTATCCCAATTGTTTGTTAACCTAT
>BGPR01032555.1:0-17441 GCA_013235015.1 Araneus ventricosus | reverse complement strand
TAAAATAGAGGTTCGTTAAATAGAGGTCCGACTGTATCTTTCTTAAGCGGGAGAAAAAGTTCGTTAAATAGAGAATGCACTTCGCTATTTGGAGATTATTTTACGACGAAATTCGCAAAATGTTCTTGGTTCTAAGGAAAAGTTCGCAAAATAGAGAAATTCGTAAAATAGAGGTTCGTTAAATAGAGGTCCGACTGTATCTTTCTTAAGTGGGAGAAAATATTCTTTGGAGAACGCTGTTGAAGTATCAATGAGAAAATGCAAAAGATACGACAAAACTCAGCAACGTTCGCGAATCCTCTTATCAAAAGTAATTAAGGTTTTAAAAAATGCATGCAGGAAGTTTAATAACTAATAAAAGAGTTTATTAAAATGGAAATACTGGCGGTCTTGTAATGATAATTTCAAGTAAACCATTTTGGAAAACCTTCTCGAAAGAAAAGAAGTCACGACTTTAAATGTAGTCCCAATAAACCGAATTTTCGATTATCCGAGGAGATTACAGTCCCAGTCAGCTCGGATAATTGGGGATCTATTGTTAGGGTTGTCATACGTCCCGTACATACGGGACTGTCACCGTATTTCCCGTATTACTATTTGTCCCGTATCGACGATATAGGCAATACCGAGATTCTATTCAACCTGCTTGTATATCTAAAATATTGTTTAGAGAAAAATAATACCAACCAAAATTGCGAAGTTGCAATGAAATTGAGTATAGAAGAGAAATGGCTGAAGTGTTTTGCAGATGCAAAGTATATTGATCGGAAGTAGTGTCTATTAAAGCTGTGCGAATACCTACGTATTTGCCATTCGAGCCCACAATGCAAATGTGGAGAGAATATTTTCCATAATATCGACTTAATGATCGGAAGAAAGAAACAGGTTGCCAGTGGATACAATTCAAGCAATTTTAATTTGTCATTATAATTTTAAGATGACTTGCGCCCAATTTTATAATTATGTGAAAGAAGAAAATAATCTAACTTTGAATGTAAAATAAACTTTATACAAATACGACTAGGTTAAAAAGGATTAGCCTCGCATCTTTTTTATTATTCTACGTGTTTATTTTATTAAATTGCTTAAACTTGAGAGATTTTTATCAAAGTAAAATAAACCACTACCTACCCAATTTTTCTCTCTGTATTTATTTAGCACTTAAACGACCCGTATCAATGCTTATCAATTATGGCAACCCTATCTATTGTAAGCATAGGCGAATCCGGGGGGGCTATCGGGCGGCAGCCCCCCCCCCCCCAGAGCTAAGTCAGAATTCTTGATTTTATTTAAAATCACTACAACTGTTTTTTTCTTAATTTCCATTTTTAAAAAAAGTTTTTTAAAAAACGTGACAATATTGCTTTCTGGCTTGACAGGGCCGAAAATTTTCCAACTTTTCTAGTCATTTCACTTGTGCTTGTAGCGTTGACGCGGTCGAAAACATTTTTTGGCTAGTTATTTCATTGTATTTTGTATTAAATTATCGAAAGTATTGTATTGTTCTTTATGATTCTTATTGTCAGGTGGGTCAAGTCTGCAAAGTTTAAGTTTTGGTTCGCATAAGCCATGAGGTTTGACTTTCGTTTGCTGCATACAAAATTTTATGACCTCGCCCCCCCCCCCCTCAACTGAAATTCTGCATTCGCCACTGATAGTAAGTGTTTTTAGAACTTTCTGTCCGAAGCTATACCGTGGGCCATAGCTATATACACGCTTCGAATGTTGTTATTAATGCAACTGTGTATGTTGCTGTTCGCTTTACTGATACCACAGACAAAAGATTTGTTACCAATCAGAAAAAATATTCACCGTAAGATTAATTATATGGTGCATTGTTTTGAGACGCACCAGCGTTTGAATTATTGAAATTGAAAAACATTCTTAGTGTGTGGGGTATTCTTCCCTCACACGCGCTGTTACATAGTGTTAAAAGATTTTTTGTGCAAATAAATGTTCCAGTCATTTGTCTTCTGACTGGTATACTATAAAAACATTTTCTTTTTCAGAAAAAGTCTATTTTTCTTTTCCAAGTTACGTCAGTGACACAGGCGTGTAGCCAGAAAGCAAAGTGAAAAGAACTGTCACACTCTGCTTAGGACTTACTCGCTTTCTTGCGTTAGGAGGGTGACCTTGGAAACTTTCCTCTGGTGGGATCGACCCAGTGAACGCCCAGTTACTATCCCCATCCCCTCCTCGCCATTCACTTCACTTCATTCAACGGCGGGAGTTGCTCCTGTCAATTTTTGTCACTTGGGATGTCGCCATGAATATTTATGACAAATTTATTCGTTTCTTTCTTTTTATTTGCCCCGGCGGCATTTTGTTCAGAACCTCCCTAAAATAGTTGAGTAAATTTTTACGCGAGGCTCTATCTTCAAATTGAATGTAAGGGAAGTGCTCTGCGTAACACCGGAATTTACTTTATACAATTTTGAATTTGGCTAATTTGAGCGTTTTTAATTCGCATTCGTCGGTAATTCAGATTCATTTTGGTTAATTGGAAGTCAAAACTAAAAAGTGCAAAAAAAAAAGTTTTTATTTTTAAATTGTTATCTTTATTTAAATACGGCCATACATTATACAGTAGCTGCTGCTTAATGTGATCACTTCGGGACTTTAGAACTTCGATAACATTAACCGAATTAGGTAAAATCAACTATATTTTTATCACATCAACAGGGTTCGTACGCATCCTTACAAGTCCTTACTTTTGCATTTAGTCCTTAAAAGTCCTTACAAATCCTTATTTTTATGCCCCATTTTTAAAAAGTCCTTGAAAGTCCTTACTTTTTGTCACCTCAGCTGAAGCAAAATACATGCAGTATTTAGAAAGTGAAAGATCCAAAGAAAAGACTGAAAGAAAACAACTGAAACGAAAAGCTCTAGGAGGAAATAGATTTTTTAAAACAAAAGAAAATGTTCCAAGCCAAATACACCAAACAAATGGGGAAGCAAATGATTTAGCTAATGAGGCTGAAAAATCAAAGGACAGAAATTTATTGATTCAATCGCATGAACTAAGAAAAACAATTACTGAAAAGAAATTAAAATAAATACCTTGGATTTAAAATTGAATGAAAAACGTTTGGAATTAAAAGATATTTAATTTGATTACCAGTTTCATGTTTTTTTTTTCATCAATTTATTAACTCATATTTTTAAGAGTTTTGATTGTGTTAAATTTGTATCTTCTATGTTTTATATTATACTTTATCATCTAATAGGTTGAATTTGCAAAAATGAGACATTTTATTTAAAAATGTGTGTGACAATTCGTTAAGTTTATTCAATTTAGAGGTCCTTATTTTTTGGTTTTTTTAGTCCTTAAAAGTCCTTAATAGTCCTTGATTTTCTTTTAAGGAAATGTGTATGAACCCTGATCAAGGGAAAAAGAAGAAGGGGGAAAAAAACACCTGAGGCCTATCTATAATTTATTTAAAAATAGCAATTAAAAAATTCATTAATTGTTGCTTGTCGGCATTTATTGCTTAAATATTGTTCGTACCCGTATATATATATTTTTAAATTTGTTGAACGGTGCTGCATGCCGCGTTTCAAAATATCAAGTGCTTGCCTCATTTCGCGTTTGTTGGAGGGTTTTCTTCAACAGAGTGGCGAATCCAGGATTCGGGTCGGGGGGAGGATCAGGTCATAAACATTTTATATCGTAGTCACGAATGTCAAACCTCGTGGCTTATGTAAACCAAAACACTTTAACTTGGCAGACTTTCCTCACCGGAGAATAAGAATCATAAAGAACACTACAATACTTTCGATAATTTAATAAAAAATACCATGAAATAACTAGCCAAAAATGTTTTCGGCCGCGTCGACGCTACAAGTGCAAGTGGAATGACTGGGAAAAATAGCAAAATTTTCGAGCCTGTCGAGCCAGAAAGCAATGTTATCACGATTTTATTATTTTTTTAAAATGAAAATTAAGAACAAACAGTTGTAGTGATTTTAAAATAAATCAAGAATTTTGCTTATTTTGGGGCTGCGTGTTCGCCCCTGGATTCCGCCACTGCTTCAACACATTTGTCCCCGTCAGAATTATCAGCGTTTATTGCTTGGGCTCACTCACAAACAGCTTGGCAAATTTCATCTCAATGCTTCAAAACTGATAACACTAAACGATGTGGTGAACATTTATGTGTACATTTGAATACGTCTGTTCGGCACCAGAGATTTTTGATAATATAGCGAATGATGACCTTAAGGTATCCGACTGTGTTCGGAGACATTTTTTTGAAAAATAACTTATATATATGTTTTAATGTTATTTTTCAACTGCATATGTTTTAAAACTATGAAAATATTGTAAAATTAAGCTTTCAGAATAATATTTTTTTTAAAACAAACTGAGAAATTTGAAGAAAAATGACTAAAATATTTGCCTTACGCTAACAGCGACAGACAAAATCATATTCTAAATATACATAAATCCTTGTAGGAGTGCATTTTTATGACAGTCGTCTGTGTTATGCTCTAAAATATTTCTTGTACTTCAAAATAGTTTTGAGATATAGCTGAACATAGTTACTAAACTGGTAATTTTCCATAAAAAATGCTTTTCGTTTATATTTAAACACTTAAAAATATTACTTGATTTTAAAATTGACCTTAGTTTTTAGAGGAAAACATCAAGCCTATTACAGAAAACAATCTCAGAAAATTTCATGTCAATACTTGAATAACGGTTTGAGAAATCATTGTTACGGTCGACAGTTTTCCTCAAAAATATCATTTCTCAGAAAACACATTTAAAGTTTTCATGCAACTTAAAAAAACGCTTACAGTTCGGTAATAAAACAGCTGTAACTCCATTTTTAATTCACGTAGAGTAAAAAGTGAGACTGTTTTAGAAAGCTGATTAAACAGGCTACGAATTTAAGTCATAAAATTTTTTTGATTATTTCATCAAAAACGACGATTATAAACCAGTCGGATACCTTAACCGCGATCACATTAAGTATCTTCATTGTTTTTACTTTCTCGTACACGAAGTATACCAAGAGAAAGTATTGTAATCGAGAAAAAATTCGAACTCGAGATTTTGACGAATCGCCACGTTTTAGAGCTCCCTGCGACCGAAAAACACAATTTTGGAATCATGTCTGTCTGTGAACACGATAACTCGAAAACTATTAGAGCTACGGGGATGAAATTTGGTATGTGATCTTGACACATAATTTGTAGGTTTCTATAAAATTTGGGGCTAAATCCGTACACTATGACTCAAAAACATGAAAAGCTGTATGCTAAAATTTGGTACACAGTTTTATCATCAATAAGGTGACCAACTTTTTTCCAATGAAAAGGTGGACATAAACAAATTGAAGAAAAAAATATCGTAAATAAAAGAAGCATTTTGTTCACTGCAACAATAATACAGAATACACTATAATATGATAAATGTATAATAAAAACATTTGTAATGTTTTAAATTCTAATTATGCATACATGAATATTAATTAATATTTAAATGAGTACTTTTCCATAGAATGAATATTTTCTGTTAATGTATTATCTTCTAACAAAATATTGGAAATATCTGAACAAGAAATATCCTTCATAGTGAATTTAACGGCAAGTTCTGCGGCTAGAGTATCGACATTCAATCTCGATTTCTCACGTCCAAAAATCATTAGCAAGTGAAAATACCCTTTCAACTGCTGCTTTAATTCTAGGGCAGTACAACGAAAATTGAACAAGACTAAATTTTCACATTAAATATGTTCATTTTTGAAATGGCTGAATATTTCCACCGTATTATAGCAATTTCATCATGTTTATTTTCCAATTTTATTAATTTTTCAGAATTTAAATCTAAATTCACTCGTCTAATTTTAAATATTGAAAACGAGGACATTTAGGAGGACTCTTTTCGAGGGAGGACAAAAGTTACAAAAGGAGGACTGTGCTCCCTAAAGGAGGACGGTTGTCCACCTTATCATCAGGAATGTAGGAACTTTTGGGCCAAATCCGTCAAAAGGTTGACTGTCTGTCGGTCCTTATAATCGCGTACTTCTGAACACGATAATTTCTGAAAGCAATGACTTAGATAAATGAAATTTCGCATGTAGTCTTGTAACCCTAATTGTAGATTTGTTTCCAATTTTCGTTTAAATTGGTTAAACAAACGGCGTTGAAATTGCATATGTAGTTTCTTCCCCGTTCTACCACACACACACACACAAAAAGGCGCGGACGATGGAGCGTTTTCCCCGCCTGTGTTAGGGAATACTGCACGTTTTTGACGCTTGGCATATTTTTCCCCCACCCGCGTTAGGCGTATACGAGAAAGTTTCGAGAGGCCACTCCCGCTGGTTTAGCGAGTAATTATTTAAGGCCTTTAATTCACTCAAACACTTTACTGCTGTACAATGTATTTAATCTAAAAGACAATAAAAAGCTGTTCACTTTTTAAAAATCTTTGAATGTGTCAAATGTAAATTGTGCTTTTTATTTTGAAGTTACATTGCACAATTCAGAGTGTTATACACTGTTTGTTTATTAAAATTACTTATTAATTGAAATTATTGTTTTTAAAATTGTGTAAAATTTTTGATAGTATAATTAATCACCTTAATAATAAATAACTGTTATTTACAAATTATGTATTAAATGTAAAACATTAATAATGACAATAAATTTTTATTCCTTTTTTAGCTTAAAGTGTTGTTTTTCCTTGCTCTGCTCATTTGTAGATTTTGTTGAATAGTAAATTTCTGGATGAACTGAAATTTTATTGTACGCGTTAGCTTCTGATTAATTCACTCTGCATATGTTGCATTCTGTGTATCATTACGTCTTTTAAAAAAAGGATTCTTCATGCGCATAGAAGAAAAAATTTTCCGAAATTTAAAATTTGTCATCAGCATGTTTTTGAAAACACATCTAATTTTACTAAAAGCATCATGCAATTACACCAAAACAAGTGAAACCTGGGAGTGGCTCCCGAAATTTTCGCATATGACTAAGCGTGTGTGTGGGGAAAATACACCTCGGCCAGAAAACGTGCAGTATTCCTAGGTTGGAAAACGCTTCCAGCGTTCGCAATAATTTTTTTTTGGTGTGTGTGTGTGTAGTGTGGAGGGAACCCATATGCAATTCTAGCCTTTTTTTAAAACCGATTTAAACGAAAATTAGAGACAAATCTGCAATTAGGGTTTCAAGTCTACATACGAAATTTCATTTATCTAAGTCATTTCTTTTGGAAGATATCGTCTTCAGAAGTATGCGATTATACAGACCGACACACAGTCAACCCTTTGACGGATTTGGCCCAAAATTTGATACGGACCTACATTCATGACGATAAAACTGTGTGCCAAATCTTATTCATCTAGCTATTCAAATTTTTGACTTATAGTGTCCACATGAACGCGGACAGACAAACAGACTTCCCGTAGACGGATTTTGCCCAAAATTTGATAGAAACCTACAAATTATGTGTCAAGATCACATACCAAATTTCATCACTGTAGCTCGAATAGTTTTCGAGTTAATCGTGTTCACAGACACATAATTCCAAAATTGTGTTTTTCGGACTCGGGGAGGGCTAAAACGTAGAGATTCGTCAAAATCTCGAGTTCGAATTTTTTGACGAGTACAATACTTTCTCTTTGTATACTTCTTATACGAGAAAGTAAAAAAACAGTACGATCAGCCACACTGTATCTTGGGCAGTCGGTCCATCTGTGAGTATTCATGGGCGCGCATTTTTGATGACGTCATCGCACCTAATTAGGCGTGCCTGATTCCCCGGTTTCTGTCGTCGCGCGTCTTAATTTGTTTGCGCTCGGAGTTATTTACGACGAATTTTTCATCTGCATAAACGCTGCGCTTCTCGGGAATTGGGTGACTCGACCACCTTGCGATGAAAGAAGCCTTGATGGGATGGCTGTATTTGGCTCTGGGATTTGCAAGATTAGAATGGTAGGCGAATTTTTGTTTTCAATTTCATTAGCAAGTATTTTTAACCGACTGTGGAAAGTTTCGGGTTTAACACTAAACCTACAGACACTTAAATACATACGTATTTGAACCGTTTGAGATAAAAACTTTATTTTACCCGATCGAATGTAAAAAAATATAGATTTTAGTTAGGAAATATTCAATAAAATAGTTTTAAGATGATAATTCAATGAAAATTTATTTTTTTAATTTCTATAAAGTTATCGTCTGCACAGACAGATAAGAATCGTTACGCGTGCTTTTGCCGATGTTGACGAAGACGAGTTACTGTTACCTTTGGATAATAGGTGTTCATTAAAAAGAAATTTTCAAAATTTTAATTAGATTTTTAAGTATTTAAAAATTAATCGAAATTTTAACGTTTTTCTTAAATAACTTGGGAGGACGGACAAAAGCCATTTTTACAACGCTTTAAAATTAAAAAGAAAAGCTCTTCATTGATACTAATTCCGTGAAATTTTTTCATTAATTAAAAAAAATTAGTTTTAAGCACAAATTTGTAACAATGCTATCCCTTTAGATTAGGGGTTCCCAACCTTTTTTCCCTCGTGTATCCCTTGAGTTGTCCTTTTATTTTCGCGTATCCCCGACTGTCATACCCCTCTCTCTATCTATGTGTCAATGCAAAGAATTTTTTCATCAATAATGTTACAAGCTTAGTTAAGCTGAAGAGTCAAATGACTCGAATTAATGAGCTTAATTAATAAGTCCATACTGGAAAATAAAATAAAAAGCATACAACAGTGGCGCCCAGTGAAGCTACAGCCTTTGCGAAAACATTGAAGCTCATACATGATCGGGGCTGGTGAAGACAATATATCAATTATTCACCAGGTTTCCTTTATCTTTCATTTTTCTTATTTTGAGAGCAGGCTTTAGATTTGCATAACTTTAATTTTTCAGACAAATTTGGAAAACAAAATTCTGTAACTTTTTTAATCCCTTATTTTTTCTTGTGTCCGCCATTACCGACTTAGATTTCGCGTACCCCAAATGGTCCTTCGTGTATCCCCAGGGGTACACGTACCACAGGTTTGGAACCTCTGCTTTAGATAACAGCGAAAAACAAAAGAGAAAGATTGTGAATAATAATCTTTGTGAATATTGTAATAACTCGCGTGTGACTAAGCAGAAATTGATATTAGATTTTTCCGTTTAATTCTAAACAATGCTTTAACGTATTTCAAAACATTGAATGTTTTTTTTTTGAACATAATGATAATATTTTGAGGCTGACATTCTCTTTAAATTTCGTGATGTAAAAATCGTTACGCACAGAATGTAACGGCTGGTGCAATGAAGCCTAAAGTCGCACTAGACGTCGAAATCTTTAATTTTTTTATTGTTAAAATTCATATTGGGAGGAGTGACACAGAATTTGTCATTGTCAGCAGCTTCCAGTTGATTTAGTTCCATTATTTATTTGAATGTCATGAATCCTGACATGTGGCAGTTTTACTTGTAAATTACCCGCATGTGTTCCACAATGGATAGGTTGTGACAGTAATCGTCTGCTAAATGAGCAGTCAAACACTCTTCCTGCCACTCTCCCGCAGACGATAGTGAGACTGTAGCTTCCGAGACTAAACATTACGCTGCAATTTCAGTGGACAGCCAGACAACAGCATACCGCATTTATTTCAGCAATTTAGCCGAGTTTGCACATTTCTTCTTGAATAGTCGCGTACCGAAATACCCCGTCAGTTAATTCACCCGACCGTTTCTTTCGTTTTTTTATTTTATTTTTCTTTTCTTTTTCGGAATAACTAACTGTACGGCGGTTAATCAAACTGGGTTTTGATTCAGCTTATCAAATTATTCTGATTTTTTTTGCTTCCCCGTACCTCGAGAAGCAGGGCAGGCCATCTAGGGGGAGTACTGTGCATTTAAGCCCCCCCCCCCTCCCGAGATCATTAGGAGATAAACTCATCTTTCAAAATTTTTTTTCCTTCACATTTTTAACCTTCCAGCGGGCGCACTACGCAAATTTTACGACATATCGTGCATCGTATTATATATATATATATATATCGTGTTATTTTACAAAAAAAAAAATGCAACTTTTATTTATGTCGTCAGTATTTATTAGCCTAATGGTAAACAAAGATTTTATAAGTAAAATTGCATTTAAATATATAAATAACGATATAAATATGTAATACGATGCACAATTCAAGTATCTCTTGCAAACGTGCGCCCTCTGGAAGGTTAAAGAACGAATGTAGCGGTTACAATCAACTGCCTTCTCCTTTCTATGGTAGGTGGCGCTACTGGAGCCATCTTTTTCCCATGATGCCTCTCTCATTCTAGTCTGTGTGCTTGTCTCGTGATGTTGTTCTCTGTCTTGTGTCTAGTAACTTTAATGTTCTGTGCTGTGGAACGTAACCTAATAAAAAATGGTTCCTAAAATTGAATGGATTGTTCAGCAGCACTACACACAAACTTGAGTCTCGTCCCTCTATACGAAGAATTATATAACACGGGTTGGTATAGCGGCCCTCACGAAAGTTTCCTGGTGAACTTATAATGCAAATTCCAGTAAGGTGAGGGGACCCCGCTCTAAAAACGGAGTCAACCCCGCTATTTTTTCCAAAATTGAGACATCAAGTATGTTTTAAGTTTATTTTGAATATTTTTATTTTCGTAACTGAAAAAATATTTTGAGTCCCCAAAGATTTTTTGCACCCGGGTCGTCGTTGAAACATTGTGGCCGAATACCTGTTACGCAGAGTAATTCAGAAACGCCACTTTCTAGACTAAATATTTAATTTACAAAATATTTTACACGTATTTACAGGAATCTCCAAAGAGATATTGAGCAGTTGAAAACAGCTTGCGTAGCTAAAAACGTTATTCTAGTGTCCTGTTGACAAATCAAAAGAAAGACGCGTAAGTGCGTCCTTCTCTCGGCTGTGCTCCCCTCCTTCTTATCTCTCCGGCCCCCGGGGATGACCTTGACTTCATCCCACAGTGTTATATTTGACCGGACATGGCTATTTTTGTGAATTGCCTTAGAGTGCTTTTCCACTTACCGATACGATACCGATAAATCGTACACGATTGTCATTATCCGACATCGGCGCACTCAAAATACATAAATATACGCTATGCGCTTTTCCACCTGCCGATTTTGTAGTATCCGATATCGTTATCCGGACAATTTTTATCGGAAAGCAGTCGTCTTCTCTTTCGCGTCGGTCCGACATTTTCCCGCAGTGTACTGTGCCCGTGCTGCTTGATACAAATTCTGCCCGTGCTGCTTGATACAAATTCTCCCCGTGCTGCTTGATACAAAATAATGGCTTGTAAATTTGATGTCACATTTCTTTTGGAGGAATGCATGATCTGAAATGCGTATCTCTCTTCTGTATTGCACTGCAAATGTTCGACAATATGTAGTTGGAGGTTCGTTCACTCATGCGAAAATAATTTTAAAATTTCTCGGGATCCTTTTGCAGTTTCTCGAAAAGCGTATAAAAATCGCCTTCATTGTATCTTGCTTTTATTATGTCATGCACCGAGAATCGCTTCTTAATTTCTGTCTTTTTTTTCTACGGAGGTAAATTAAATACAAAAATCGCAGTTTGTTATATTGAGGAGCCATAACAAAATACGTGCAAGCACACCGCTATCTCGGAATGAAATGCGGAGGGAAATTCCTGTTTTCGAGAAACGATATCGGTGAAATGGGAAAACAGTTCGTTAGACGATACGATACTGTACTAATCGTTGAATTATTTACTGGCCGATTTAGTCGTTGTCGTTTCGGTGGAAAAGCGTCCTTAGAATGGACTCCCTGGATTAGCATTGACGCTACCCCATGCACCTGATGCCTATAACCTCTAGGGTAATCTTACCAGTTTGATGATAAGCATGGAATGGAAAGAGGAACAAAACCCTTCGCTGGGCCAGCGCCCCCCATCGGTACTTTATTTATGAATCAGAAAGTAATTTTTATATGAGGGGTACAGGTAATAGAATCTTGAATAACATAAGTGCACATGCAAACACAGAAAACACAAACAGAAAAACAAACAAAGAATTTCGAGCGCAGAATGATATTGCAGGTTATATAAATTGGCTGGTAGGATTATTATTCTTGACATGTATCCACATTGTTGGTTTGGGGCCGTTCAAATATTACGTAAGCACTCAAGTGGGGGGAGGGGGTTTGCGATTTGCTTATTTTTGCTGACAAGGGGGGGAGGGGGAGTATGAGTGATGCTTACGTAAGACATTAAAATCACTTTATTTCCGAAAATCTCTAGTAACTTGCACAAATAATTTAATTTTAAATAATTAGATTTGAAAAAAAAAGAAGTTAACTTGATTTTTGTAAGCTTAAACTTAAAATTGTAAGGAAATTAAACTTACATTTTTTTTTTTTCCATTTTAAGCCTAGTTAGAGTTTTTTATTTGAATTAAGTCCTAAAATTTTTTTAATTAGCTCATTACGGTTATACGTTTTGTAAAAAAAAAGAACGGAGGGAGGTTGCAGTTTGCTTACGTAATAATAAGAGAGGGGTTTGCGATTTGCTTATTTTTGCTGACAAGGGGGGAGGGGGTCAAAAAATACCAAAAACATGCTTACGTAATATTTGAACGGCCCCTTTAGATTGTTTAGTCCCCATACAAGATTCGGGAGCGTTCATTATAAGTACAGGAATTATTAATCATCATAAATAAATAAAAACATCCCTTATTTGAGTTGATGTCCCGGATTGACTATTTTTTTTTTTTACTTATAAGTAATTTATATTAAAAAAAAGCTTGATTTAATTTTCATATTAGCGTCTGAAGAATTCTCCATTCCAACTTTTACTGCACGTAGATTATACTCATCCTAATTTGGCAAAAGACAGAAAGGGAAGCCCCGCTTTGTTGCTTTGGTATGCTTATTTTTCAAGGATGAATTATGTACTAAAAGCAGTGGCGAATCCAGGATTCGGGTCTGGGGGGAGCTGAGGTCATAAAAATTTTGTATCTGACGAATGACAAACCACGTGGCTTATGTAAAACAAAACACTTGAACTTTACAGACTTTCCTCACCTGACAATAAGAATCATAAAGAACACTACAATACCTTCGATAATTTTACTAAAAAATACAATGAAATAATTAGCCAAAGAATGTTTTCGTCCGCTTCAACGCTACAAGTGGAATGACTAGAAAAGTAGGAAAATTTTCGAACCTGTCAAGCCAGAAAGCAATGTTGTCAAGATTTTATTATTTTTATTTTAATGAAAATTAAGACCAAACAGTTGTAGTGGTTTTAAATAAAATCACGAATTTTGGTTTAGCTCTGTGGGGGGGGGGGGGGGGACCGGCAAAAAAACACAATATTCCCCAAAAAAATCAATTTTTAACATTTTGCCCCAGCTTGCCCTCTTCCTCGACCTTTTCCAACAACAACAGATCCACACAGTTTTCATGAAAATAGCATGCATGCAATTTAGGTTGCCATGTGCCACAAATCAGAGGAAGGAAATTAATGAATGCAAAAGAATAAAAGAAATTTTTATAATTCAAATTAAAATTCTGTTTATATAAATTAAAAGTTAGTACGGAATTCTTAATGAATCATGGTTTATTAACCGTTGCTATGCTTTAAGAAATTTCGTAAAAAAACTGAGCCGATTATCCTTGAAGAAATGCCAAGGAATACGTATTCAGCGTTTAAAAGAAAATAATTTCAACTGAGAAACTAAAAATTATCTTTAGAAAAAGACTCTTTGTGTATCAACAACGGTGGAAGAAAGTTTTAAAGGGAAAAGATAAGGCACAAATGTAAATTCAAAATAATAAGAATAATTACGTAACATTGATTACAAATTCACGCAGAAGAAAGAACATACTTCTAAAAATAAATAGTTTTTGTTCTCAAGCATTTCTGAAGAAGCAACCATGCATATGAAATACGAAAGTTTCTTTTCTTTCAAATCACATAACAGAACCCATCCATCCAGTAATAATAACATAATAGCATCCATTCCAATGCTAGATATTATCTAATTATATACAAACAAGTGATGGAACGTCGTTTTTCATTCACACTGGATGAATCTGCAAAGGTTAATGTGTATTTATTTACATATATTGAAGTTATGTGAATGACAATTCAATAGAGTGTTATTTTCTTTTTTTTTATTAATACAGGGTGTCCCAAAAGTGTATACACACTTTGAATAGCCATAAGATAAACAATTGTTACCATGCATCAATGTTTCAGAACTCAATCTCCTACCTCCGTGCCTGTAACTATTACGGCCACTAAATTTTAATGTTTCAGAACTAAAATTAATTAATTATTTAATTATTATCCCTACATGGGTTATGGTTGGATTATTATCCCTACATGAGAGGTCGTTTTTCCGCACGAGTGCTAGAGGTGCTCGCTTCGTGCCTCGAGACCATGGGGATATCAAAATCTGTTCAAGCATGCATGGCAGTGTTGATGCGACGTTGTATTTGCGACATTAGGAAGGGGCAGGAGCCTCAAAACAATTTTTGAGGCATCTGGCCTCATATTGTCAAAATCCGCCATTGTGCGTGGCACCTCTCTTGATGGAACTGTGGTGAGCAGATGATAAGGTTGAAGAGGCAGCATCGTGTTAACAGGATCTCCCCCCGGTGGATTTCTCTCTGTAGAGGCACCTGAAACTTGTTCATATCTCAAGACCCGGTACAATCGACTTGAGAACAGCCGTTGATGGAGAATGCATTCCAATATCAACTGATAAAAGCTGAAACTGATGAAACTGGACTGGAAGAGGCAGCATTGTGTACACTGCCATGTTAACAGGATCTGCCCCCGATGGATTTCTTTCTGTAGAGGCACCTGAAACTTGTTCATATCTCAAGACCAGGTACAATCGACAAGTTGAGAACAGCCGTTGATGGAGAATGTATTCCAATATACCAACTGATAAAAGCTGAAGACTGATGAAGCTGGATTGATACTGAGCAAAGTTTGCAATTCCATAAGTCAGTGTTATCAGCTGTTCATAAATTATAACGGTCCGTATTTCAAAATTTCTGCTCTTTGAAAAGATTCTACTTTTAAACCTTTGTGTAAATCTATATCAGTTATGAAACTCGAATGGTTGTTTTTAATTGCTTATTTAATAGCTAATCAAACTTTGTACATTTTTGAAACACTCTGTATTGAGTTTTAACCTACATAGTTGGAATAATGGATATTCAAATTTCTTTAACAACTTAGTATCAACAAAGTAGTATAGAGTTAAAGTAGGTAGTTGGTAAAGATCAGCTGCGCACTGATCTCTTTCTCTCTCTTCAGTTTATTAGGTAGGTATTTTTTTGCTGGAATGTAGGTTCTGGTTCTGACGGGGCTCCAAATTTCTCTACCCCAGCGTGCTCGAATCTTTTAAGACGGCTCTGCCCTTGCCCATCCTTCGCTACGCCATTGGCTTCCGTAACTAGTCCTCGGGTGATGGGTGCCCTGTCTTCCTACGCACACTACACTTTGCCTCAATTACAATAAAATAACTTCTTACATGGCTCTGTGGCGTGTAAAAATCTGCAGATCAAAATTGCTGGGACCTCAATTGAGGCGAGTTATTTTATTCCTGGTCTGTTGAATTAGCCTCCAATTAGTCCCTCCTTCGGGGATGAGAAACAATGTCTTGGCATCCCCTGAGTCATTCGCGGCACGTTCTCCGGCATGCTTCCCCGAACACGACGGCCATTCAAGAGTAATCATCCGTTCGCCCAAAACGGAAATCCATCCGCATTGTCATTCCTAGCACCTTGCGGGCAGCCCTCTCGGAAGAGGCAGTAAGAGCTGCACCAACTGCGCATGTCTAGTAAAATGTAAATTTTCCGCCCAAAAGGACCGCGGTTGGCTGTGGCCAGGCCCGTTTTAACAAATTTGAGCGCCCTGGGCTAGATCTTAGAAAACAGAATCGCTGAATCAAGACATTTTTCTTTCTATAAATAACATTTATTGCTGTCAATTCTATCTTGAGAGAACTTAAAAAGAACTGTTGAAATCATTACATACAGGCTGCTGATTCATCACACATTCACACACCTCCATAATCAAAGAGGAGGAGAGAGCAAGAGAGATAAAAAAGTACATGACTTTTATATACGTTATCAAAACTGCTACCGTACCAGAGCCGGCCCAATTGGAAAAATAACTATCAACTTTTCCTTTTTTTTAAGTTTCAGTTCTAGTTATTTATAATCTAAGGATTTATAACTAAGAAGAAAAAACGTCTGAAGTGTTCTCCCCTCGATTGTCTCGTTTACTAATACAGTATGGCGCAGTTTGGGCTTCGTAGTGTAGTGGGGGAAAAAATGAGAATGCATCTTGAATGTGTTCCTTTCTTCCGATTGAGACCTAAATTACGTACAGATCTGCAATTCTGATGATGAAACAATATCCTAAATTTAATCCTTCTAGCTCTTTGCTTTTTTGTGCTATTGTGTCCACATGTGCAAGGATGCGCAGACTTTTCAAGCACAAGATTTCGTCTAAATTTGACGGAAACCTAAAATTTTGGTATAATGTCAACACACCAAATTTCATCCGTTTAGCTGGACGAGTTTTTCTGTTATTGTGTTTACAGATAGACCTACAAAACAGACGTTATTCCAAAAGTGTGTCTTTTCAGACTCCGGGAGATTGAACACGTAAGGATTGGTCTAAAATTTTGAGTTGGAATTTCATGACGATTTGTCTTTGTATCCTTCGTATGAGAGAGCAAAATAAATAAATAATTTCTTTAAATTCTTAAACTCAATTCTGCACCCTCTGGTAATGGCACTCAGGACACTTATACTGCGTAGTTCTCCCTAGTTACGCCACTGAACTGAAAGGAGAATAGATAGTATTCTGGTGCCGGGCCCCTTAAGGGTAAAGGCCCCTGTACCGTACGGCATAAGAGTCATCACAAACAATAAGCTTCACCGTACGGCACAAGACTAATCACAAACAATAAGCTTCACCGTACGGCACAAGACTAATCACAAACAATAAACTTCACCGTACGGCACAAGAGTAATCACAAACAATAAGCTTTACCGTACCGCACAAGAATAATCGCAAACAATAAGCTGTACCGTACCGCACAAGAATAATCGCAAACAATAAGCTTTACCGTATGGCACGATCGATAATCACCAAACTCTATATAGAGTAGTTTGGCGAGAACCGTAACTAGGAATTTGAGCACCTGTTCTTTAATACAATGGACCTCGCTTGTAGGGATCACTTTGTGTCAAAGCCAAAGTGATTACTACATCCAACATGCCTTAAAACTACTACAAATCTATAGGTGTACAAGGATAGCAGAAAAACAGATCACACAACATTGTTAGTATGTTCTTATTCGTTTTAATTTTTTTAAAAAAAAAACCAGCGGGAGTGGTCTGCCCTAAACATTCTCGTATACTTCTCGAAAAAGGTGCTGGGGGGCGCCCCGCGGGCGTG
>BGPR01032554.1:0-12789 GCA_013235015.1 Araneus ventricosus | reverse complement strand
CCCACGACAGACAGACAGACAGACAACTATCCAAACCACGAGGCCCCACACTGAAGGGCCAGTGGAGATTGCAGTTTCAGTTGCTGGATTGGTGATGTTTGATGCAGAACATGTTGGGCATATGTTTAATTCCTTAGTAGTGTGAGTTGGCTCCTTTAAAGACTAGCCTGGTGAGGTTGATGAAACAGCTAGTGGTTTGGTAAGGATTCTACCTGCTTTTTATGATGCTGTCTTTTGTCCCTGAAGCTTGGACTTCGGGCGACTCTTTCTTTTATGGGAAGAGTGCTCTAGGTCTTCGCTTAGTTTTGGTTACACACGGACAGACAGACGGACACTATCCATTTGATGAATTACATCCAAACTTTAAGGCAACTGGGACGTTCTAGGTAGTAAAAATCATCGAGATTTGAGTTGCAAATAACGGGGAATTTTTTCAATGTAAATGTTATATTTGATATAAGATTTTGTATTTATACAAAAATGAGCAGTTTTATTATAAAACAGCAACAATATTTGCTTCTTAATGTTATGTGTTGTGATGCGCCAATCTTCAAGTTCATAACATTAATTCAGTACACTCAGAAATAAAGAATTCTGCATCAAATACCACTAAAATTAACATAGTATGTGAGTATAAGTTTGATAATTGCAGGGAACGCATTCTCAGTTTTACATATTTAAAATAAAAAATTAAAAAACAATGAATGTCATGCAACTTGAAAAATCTGAAAAATTCATGATATTTTTCATTATAAATAACCTCTTAAAAAATTCTAGCGTCCAAAAATAAATGAAAATAGGTATAAAAGATGCATAATGCTTGTAAATATTGCAATATAAAATTTCATATGAATCCAATAAGAGGAATTTTATATATGCCACTAAAATTTGGAGAAAAAATACAATTTTTTGTAACAACTCCAAACAACTGTATAGATTTATTATAGGAGCTCCTGTTAATTACGTTTTGAAAGGATAATTTATGAGCTTTCAGCTTTTGAAACCTGTAGATATTACGCATTTCCTTAATCAGAGATATGTTCCCTATTGTATGCAGCTAAAATTGAAAAAAAAGTAATAAAAGATTGTACCTTAAAATTGATTTTTTAAGGTACAATCCTTCCCAGTTCCCTAAACAGAACTCTACATTTTTGGTGCCAAAATCTATCATTTTGGCGAATTTCATGCCTCTAGTTCTAAACTCAAAGACAGGTTAACTTGACTGTAGAGAAGAAGCTACAGAGTGTATCATTCAGCCAAATCAAATTGACCTAAAAATATCCGAATTATTTCAAAAGTGACTCATATGTTTGAATAGGAATTTGTTTTAAATACGAAAATTTGATATTCTCTGTGATGAAAATCTCAAAACGGAAAGTTGTCAAATTTCATGGAGCTTTTTTTCCTTTCTCCCTGAGATTACGCGAATCGAAATTTGAACTTGGCACATTCCGAGAACAAGCATTTGCTTCGCGGTCTCGGACCGAGCGAAGAGAGATGCTGTTTCAACTCGATCGTTCAGAATTTCGTCTGTCTGTAAATTTGTTTGTTACGCAGTCACGACCAAACGCATTGTTCACTTTTCTTCAAATTTTTTCATGAATGTTCCTTAACCCTCTTATTCCTAAGGCCATTGAAATAAAGGAACCTCAAAATATGGGAACGTCCGAGCAGGGCCAGAGAAGTACAAGGGCTCGTTCATAGCGGCTTCAGCGAAGAACCAGTAGGGGATTTTTGTGACGTCACCATGATGACACTCCGCGCTCGAAAATACGAAATTCCCTTTACTATAAGGGTTTTGATGTTAATGATATTTCTTTCTTTACTTAATATTTAAAATTGGATGCCAGTATTTGGAGTGAAATGAATCAGATACACGACCATTTCAATAAATTATTTGAGACTTTTTTGAAACAAAATAAATCAGATTCAGTCGGCATATACCACCCACACTCATTGAAAAAGCTGACTGACTCGAAGTATCAAATATTTGTTTTTGAATAAAATGGATTATTTGTTTCCTCTATCATTTTTTATTTATTTGAAAGAAAAAATATATATCAAAATAAGGCATTATAAATACTTGAGAAACAGACATACGTTTTTACGTAATTTGTACGTATTCATTTCATAACTATACTTAAAATATGTAATAAATATAATGTAGTTGTATATATTTAGTATTTTTTTCATAATGAGCAAAACACCAAGAAGCATACCAGGTCTACAAGAAAATTTTGAACGGCATCCTTTAATGCGCTAGCATTGGGAAATCGTATCCCTATCTGATTTCGCCAGTATAAATAAGACCGCTTGGAAATAGATCGAATAATTAAATGTCTCGAAATATTTTCTGCTGTCCACTTGAATTTGCTTTCATTTTCTATTAAGGCATTTATCTATGTTGATTTTAAGAAATTTTTTAAAAAGTTTCTTCTATTTTCGATACATTTTTCAGTATATTTTTTTAACTTTTATTTTCTGTTAAAATACGGCTAATTTGCGCTTCGTTTTCATTTCTTTTATTTTTCTCTGATTTTTCTCCTTCTCCTTTTCTGTCTTTTCAAGTTCATTATCAAGAAATCTAATTCTTTCCAGAAGTAATACATTTTATTTTTGAGTTTCAAAGCAAGATGAGCAAATGTTTTCAGTTTTTGATGTAGTAACTGGCTCCATAGCTGTCGTGACACATGCTTTTTTAAGCCTCGTACATTTTAATCTGATTTTTGTTTCCTGCAAAATACTTCTTTTTCTTTTCCTCTCACTTCTACTTGAAACATCTTCCCCATTATCTTTCAATGGCAACTTGGCACTCGGAACTGCATCAGGTTTTAAAATTTTCTTTTAATTTAAATCATGTAGGTGAGTTCTTATGCCATCCATGTAATCAATTGGCCTAAAGTGGTAAATGCATATCCTAGCGTATTTTACATTTATATGATCTTGCCTTTTACATTTCGAGATCTAAATTTTATTCAGATTCGGACATACTGAAACCATATGATATATTACATCTTTATCTTTCGTTTACCTGTAATAATTTGAACACGTAGCGACAGCACAAGTAGACTTACTTACAAGAGATGAAATATTTTCTGAATATTTCACCAAAATAACAAATAACACAGAACAACATAGGAAAAAATAGCTTAGAATTAAAGAAAGGGCAGTGGACGCTCTCGGACCCCACAAGCTTCCTGTCAGCGTAGTGACGTCAAAACTGGTTTCCTCCCCTCTTTTCGGCAGTTCTAAAACTTCAAAGGTATGAACCAGCCCTTCTATCTCCCTGGTCCTGCGTCCGAGTTCCTCTATCAAAGATAAGAGAAATTCACTTTCCCCCTTAAAAACCAGAATAACAGCTGGCAATGTCCGAATTGTAAGAAAACTCCCCTCTTCCCCAAACACATCTGGGAGAGCCACTCTAACGAAGAAAGCGCGCGCCGCGGGTGCGAAATCAATCACACTTAACAAAAGGGGGTGAAATTTCAGAGTGACATTCGGACGTTTTGGATGGCTATCACGTTTTGCTTGAAGGGACGTATGGGAAGGTCCCGTATCGATAGAGTTAAAGTCACTATATGCAAAAAAAATTTATTGCTTGATTGAATTTCAAGATGGTGCCCGTTTTAATGTTTCATTGTTTTGAGGATCAATGGCGAGTTTGGAAACATTAAAACATCTAAGTCATTTTCCTTATGGCGAGACATTTAATTTTAATTTTGTTAATACCGATGAAAGCATATATTTAATTGTAATTTCGTGAAAATTATTCGCATTTGGAAAAATAAATCTAATCCTTCAAAGACTGAAATAAAAAACAACTTGCAGTTTTTCGTGGTTTTTGACGTAGAAAGTCATATGTCTACAAAACTATAATTGCAATTTGTTCAGAACATGTGGTTATATTTTGTCGTTTTATTTTAGTCTTTTTATCATCTTATATCGTGAACTGTACTGAATGTGTTATCTTGAAATTATTTATCGGATCTGATTTTTTTTCTCAATGGACGTTAATTGCGAATCACCACCACTATCCAATTTTTGAAATTTAGTGATAGGAAATACTACAATTTTCGAAATAATAATTGTATATTTCTAAATTATCCATTTAAATAAAAATGTTGAAACATTGTATTTAATCAAGAGCTCACTTATTCCCGTAAACTGTGCAAGTATCAACTTTCAAACTTAACTTATTTCTGCTGTATTTATAATTGCCTCAGAAGAAGAGATATTTTTTTAAAATAATTTTAACCAGTTAAATGCAACATCATCTGGTTTACTAGTGTGTATTACTTCCGTCGATTTTAATTGGCTTTTTCGTGTGATATATTTATGGGAACAGATATAGTTAACGTGAATGATACTTATAAATGCTTGTCCAAACATGTAACACATATAGGATTCTGAAACGATCTATATATAGTCGGACCTTGAGGGAAGCTGAGTTCCCCTGTTTCTAACTCGACCTCAACATTTCTTGTCTGTCTGTAAATTTGTTTTTTACTGCAGTCACCAAAACGCGTTGTTGTCGTTCTTCTTCGGATTTGGCAAGAAGGTTCCTCTTTAGCCCATTTATTTCGTAACATAGCATTTATTTGACTGCGTATATGGATAAAATTGGTAAATGTCGTAACTTTTCTTTCATAGCTTAAGAGCCAGATATATAGCAGAAAATTATATAAACATTCCAATAATCTTTAGTATTCACAAAGATAAAGCAATTGCAAGAGATAAATTGTTTTCGAAGCTCCTAAGATAACAAAAATGATGAGGGTTCTGCCAAATTGATATTTTAATCTCATTGAATCGAAAGTAATATTGAATTTTATGAAGGTTAATATCATGAATTAAGTATACTTACTAAATTAAATGACATAACTTTCAATTGCATATGATAACTCAATCGGAGGTGAGAATAGCCCATTACCGTGTCATTGGTTTTGCCGTGAAAACCACAAAATCTTTGAAAAATAAAAAATGCCAAATATTTTTTTTTATATATTTAATGATCACTACATGTCCAACACTGTTTTACTTTCTCGTATACGAAGTATACAAAGAGAAAGTATTGTAATCGTCAAAAAAAATCGGAACTCGAGATTTTAATGAATTCTCACGTTTTAGACCTCCCTGAGTCCGAAAACACAATTTTGGAAAATTATGTCTGTCTGTGTGTGTGTTCAGAACACGATAACTGAAACTATTAGAGATAAAGGATGAAATTGGTATGTAAACTCTTCATAATTTGTAGGTTTCTTTACTAACTTTGGATGAAAAAACTGTCCACGGGAAGTCTGTCTGTCTGTAGTGTTTCGAGGTCATGCAACGCTTAACTCAAAAAAAACTTGAAAAGCCAGGATCGATAAAATTCTGGTACACAGTTTTATCGTCAAGAATGTAGGTCCGTATAAAATTTTGGGGCCAACCGTCAACGGGTTGACTGTCTGTCGGTTTGTATAATCGCATACTTATTAAGCCTTTCAGTTTCAAACTGTCTCCACGCGCATGCCTACTTAGCTATCTCTGTACCAAGGGAGGGATTACGTCCTGAGACGGAGTTTGTGATTGATGTGTTTTACCCCTGTTTTGCTTTCGCTCGCTCGAATAGCGGATGGATCTTCCTGAGTGTGATGGAAAATAAATATTGCTAAGTTTTACGCGACAGGCATCTCTTTTAATATGATTCTTCACTTAAATATTTTACACCAATTATAATCTGCAATGGAAAACTCTTTCTGATATCTGCTGCATTCTGGATTACAGTAGGTTCGATTTTTTTTATCCACGCAAGGGAGGGGAAATGACAAGCAGAGCGGGTATATGAGAGTTTAGAGGCCACCCCACTGGGTTAGCCAAATGTAGTAATTGTCAAAAACGAACCATGCAGTGAACTGGTAAAGGGTTAGTCGTAAAACAACTTATTTGTAAGAATTTTCACTTTTTTGATTCCGTTTCAAGGTGGTGACCGTGGTTAATGGTTTCAGTAATTGGTGGAGTCAATGGCGACTTGGCACCATTTGCCATTTTGGTAAAGGAGAGGGAGTCATTTAATTGCAGTTTTGTTAATACTGGCAAAAGTAAGACACTAACCGGTAATTTCGTGTATATACTAATAAAACCAGAATTTAATAATTTTTTTGACGTGAGGTCTACTGCTCAATGAAACTGCTAGTTACAATTTATTCAGAGTATGAGGTTAGATTTGTCGTTTTATTCCTTCTTATCATTTTTATACAGTAGAACCCAGGAAATGCGAACTAATGTGTGCTGACCTTGTCTGGATTCTGGGAATCTGAATTATCCGGAAAATTCCGGTAAAATGCTCTTATACCAAACTCGTTAGAGTGTTTACTACGGGTGCTTTCTTGTGAAAGGCACGGAAAGAGCACAAGACGATTCTAATGGCACAGTGGCAAACCAGTTGAAGGGAAAAAAAAGAAGATATTCGAGTTTGTTTCTACCCACAAAGTGCTATATTCATTCTCTTTAAGACAAATTTTAATACTCTCTTTGCTGCAGGAATAAAACTAGCTTTGTTTCTTGATTCGTAATTGTTATTTTCCTTCATTTTCAAAAAAGTCTTTCAGAAAATTAAGAAATTTATTTACTCTGATTATCCATTGAAATTTCGGATCGTTGATTCCTGGATCTTACTGGATTGTAGAAATTTTCCGGAATATGGTTTTGAATTTATTTATTGATCTGATTTATTTCTCTGCATCGTTGTTTATGTATATGTTACAGTTAAAGGTAGATCCGTTATTTTATTGACTAACTGTGGGTATTTCGCGAATTACGAAGCTATTTTCAACTATTATTTCATATAATAACTAGGTATTTCGTGAATTACCCAGTTATTTTCAACTATTATTTTCATATAATAACTAGGTATTTCCTATGAATTACCTAGTTATTTTCAACCATTATTTCATATAATAACTGGGCATTTCATGAATTACTTAGTTATTTTCAATCCATTATTTCATGAAATACTAGGCATTTCCAAGGAATTACCTAATTATTTTCAACTATTTCATATAATAACTAGGTATTTCAAAGAATTACCTAGTTATTTTCGTCCATTATTTCATATAATAACCAGGGTATTTCATGAATTACCTATAGTTATTTTCAATCCATTGAGCTCATTTAATAACTAGGTATCGGCGACCACGAAGTTATTTTCAATCCATTATTTCATAATAACTAGGTATTTCGTGAATTACTATTTTTCTTAACCATTATTTCATAGAAATACTAGGCTTCATGAATTTCACTCCAATTATTTTCAATCCATTATTTCGCTATAATAACTAGTACTTCATGAATTTTCAATTTCACTATTTTCGGCATTATTTCTGATATAATAACCAGGTATTTCTAAGAAGAATCACCTAGTTATTTTCAACTATTATATTTCATATAATAACCAGGTATTTCCCATGAATTACCCAGTTATTTTCAATCCATTATTTCATATAATAACCGGGCATTTCGCTGAATTGCCCAGTTATTTTCAACTATTATTTTGCTAGCACAACTGTATTCTAAAGGAATTACCCAGTTATTTCAATCCATTATTTATTTAATACCAGGTATTTGAAGGAATTACCCAGTTATTTTCAATCCATTATTTCATAAAATAACTTATATCATGAATTACTTAGTTATTTTCAACTATTATTTCATTTAATAACTAGGTATTTCCATGAATTACCTAGTTATTTCAATCCATTATTTCATATAATAACTAGGTATTTCAAAGAAATACCTAGTTATTTTCAATCCATTATTTCATATAATAACCAGGTATTTTGCGAATTACTTAGTTAGTTTTCAACTAATATGCCTCATAGAAATACTCAGGCATTTCATGAATCTCGCTCTAATTATTTTCAATCCATTATTCTCATATAATAACTAGGTATTTCATGAATTACTCGCTATTTTCAATCCATTATTTACATATAATATCTAGGTATCATGAATTACCCAGTTATTTTCAATCCATTATTTCATATAATGTATCCAAGGCATTTCATGAATTGCCCAGTTATTTTCTCAATCCATTATTCTCATATAATAACCAGGCATTTCCCAGAATTACTCCAGTTATTTTCAACTAATATTTCATTTAATAACTAGGGTATTTCATGAATTGGCCTAGTTATTTTCGTCCATTATTCTGCTGACAAAATAACCATATATTTCAAGGAATACTTAGTTATTTTCAATCCATTATTTCATAGAAAACTAGGCATTTCCCATGATTACCCAATTATTTTCAATCCACTTTCATAGAATAACCAGGTATTCTATGAATTACCTAAATGAACCGTTATTCAATGAAATAACTGTATTATATACTTTACCGGTAACACATACATATATAATTATACACACAAATTAAAACTCAGCACAAATTAAAAGGCGAATATCAGTCTATCAATGCTCAAATTAGTCAAAACAAATTAGAAATGAAGACATTTAGAATAAAGAAATAAAAATGAATCAGACAAAATACAAAAATATTAAAGCGGGAAAGGAAAATATAAAAAAACTGCATTACAAGTATTTCTCTTCAAATTCAAGCAATTTTTTCTTTATCCCTAAATAATGCTGAAACATTGTCTTTAACTAGATATTTAATTACAAAATACAGAAGAAATAAACAATAGTGATAACAATATACCTTTTGCTCGCAACTCTACAGCATCCAGTTAGTGGCATAACAATATTGCCTGGAAGTCAATCAATTATGATACAAATCATGTTTTAATAAAAAATTAAAATATTAAGATAAAATAAATAAAATGAAATGGAAAATGGAAGAGAACTGAGCAAAGGAACTTTTTTCAAAGTGCGACTCCGCCATCGGAGTTCTAATATGGATGAATTTTCTGTCGAGGGAATGACTAATAGTCAAAAAATATTCCCTCTGTATTCGAATTTTTGTAGTAATTGAAATAAAGGAAAAAATATTCTTAAATAAGAAATTTCAGCAAAGTCTTTTAACAACTAATAGAGAGAGAAAAAATAAAGTAAAATTTCCTTCGCCTAAAAAATGGCCAGTAGAGGATGCCCTTGAACGTACCAGAACAAAGAGCTACTGATGGTTATGGCACTTTGAAAAGTTCATTCGAGTTATCTTCATTTTTTCCATTTCATTTTATTTATTTTATCTCTTTATGTGTTATAATTTTAATTGAAGCATGATTCTTGTTGTTGATTAGAATTTTAATTGGTTAGTTGATTATAGACAAATATTTTGCTATAATAGACTAACCTAATATTGTAGAGTGGCAATTTGAAAAAAGTTCAAGGTCTGAGTTATTCTTCCATTTTATTTATTTTATCTAATGTGTTTTAATTTTTATTAAAGCATGATTCTGTTGCCAATAGATTTATCTGTTAGTTGATTATAGACAACATTGTTATATAATCAACTAACCATTGGCGGAGTGGCACTTTGAAAAGTTCGCTATTCGAGTTATCTCTCCATTTTCCCATTCCATTTTATTTATTTTATCCAATGTGTTTTAATTCTCATTAAAGCATGATTTTCTGCTTGCTTCTGATTGTATCTTACTAGTTGACTTGTGACAATATTGTTAATGCATTAACTGGATACAAGCATGTTTCGCAAAAGGGGCATTGTTTTCACTATTGCTTACTCTTCTGTTCTGTATTTTATTTTGGAATTAAATATCTTCTTTTATATTTTATTGAAGTTAAGGTATTTTTTGCCCCATTCTGTTTAATGCAAAAGTTTAATTTCTAGTATTTCTTGTTGCTATTTCACTTGTACTTGTTGTCTTAACTAGAGTTTTCCGGCAAAAAATTATAGAAACTCTTATAATAGTAACTTAGACATTTCCATTTGATTACAATTGCCTTCAGGGAGACATATTAAAAAACTTTTTGTCAGATAAATGCGCTATCTGATTCACTGCATGGCGTCATACACACTAAAAGTTAATTTTTTTTCCATGTTTATTTATGATCTAGATTTTAACTTGAATGTTCCAGATATATTGATGCCTGCCTGCATACATTAACGAATGGTACATATAAGAATGTTGTCCAGCATGTTACACAATACAGGGTGTCCGAGAAATATATTTATTATTCTAAAATTAATAACAAAATACGAAACGGTGAATGAAATACTTTTTTTACAAAAAAGAATGAAGAACTCTAACAGTTTTTTTTTTCTAGCATCAGTAATCTGGAGGTGGATGGCTCTGCTGGCAGCTGTAATACAAATGGAGTATGCCCGCTTAGAGAAAGCGAAGTGTGTATTGTGGTTAGCAGGAACAGGTAATCGAAACCGTACAAAAAAATGTACAGTCGTCAACAAAATGAATAGGGCACCTCTGTAACTCTTGTATATACTTATTGATCTTCACGAAACTATGTCGATGTTAATGGCTCATGAAGACAGGTTTATTCAGATCAAAAACTGATTAACTAAAGTTAATTAACAGCTATCTCTGAAATTTTTTCCATTATATCAATAATTTTTCTCTGAATCGACCTCTGTCATGAATTCAATTTCCGGTATAGAGTTTTGATTAAAATTTCGAGAGTTATAGGTTTGAAAATGGCGTTTCCCATGTTAAATGAATTTTAGAAACATTTGACGTTAACTCGGAAAGTATTATATATTTCTAAAAAAATTTTTTTCTACCCACTAATTGCCTGGTATAAAGATTGCATGTATTTCACCGGACCTTAACCTGACATATAGAGACACAACCCACCCTAAAACAAGTGTCGAAAGTTAGTTTTACATGCCGCGAAAGGCTGCCATTTGAAGTTAATTAACTGTTAGTGTTATAAAAAACATTTGAGCTGTACCTTTGCGAATATCCAGATATTTATCGGCATGTTCTTTAATCCCAAGCCAAGTGTCGAAAGCATATGCTGGTGAAAGGTCAAGCATTTGGAAGTTACTCCAACCGTTAGTGTTATAAAAAAAACATTTGAGCTGTAATTTGCGGAATATCCAATGATATTTATCGGCATGTTCTTTAATCCTGCCAAGTGTCGAAAGCTACATAGAAAGGCCGCTATTTGGAAGTTACTCACCAGCGCTAGTGTTATAAAAACATTTGAGCTGTAATTTGCGAATATCCAATGATATTTATCGGCATGTTCTTTAATCCCGCCGTCGAAAGTTTACATGTTGCGAAAGGCCGCCATTTGAAGTTAATTAACTGTTAGTGCTATAAAAGTATTTGAGTTGTACTTTATGAATATCCAATGATATTTATCGGCATGTTCTTTAATCCCAAGCCGCGTCGAAAGTTTGTTACGTTGCAAAGGCTGCCATTTGGAAGTTACTCAACTGTTAAAGAGAACATTTGAGCTGTAATTTCATGAATATCCAATGATATTTATCGGCATGTTCTTAATCCCAATCCAAGTGTCGAAAGCTCATGTTGCTGCGAAAGGCTGCCATTTGTGCTTACTTAACGTTTGAAGCTATAAAAAACATTTGAGCGCTGTACTTTTTGTCATCCACGATATTTATCAGCACGTTCTTTAATCCCGCTTTCGCGTCGAAAGTTTACATGTTGGGTGAAAGGCTGCAATTCGCAGCCATTTAACTGCTGGAAGAGTAAAAGTATTTGAGCTGTAATTTTGGCGGTCATCCAATGATATTTATCATCGCATGTTCTTTAATCCCATCCCAAGTGTCGAGTTTATATGCTGCGAAAGCGCCGCTGAAATTATTTACTGTTTTGTGCTTATAAAAAACATTTGAGCTGGTAATTATGAATATCCACGATATTTATCGGCATGTTCTCTTTAATCCCATCCATCTGCGTCGAAAGTTTACGTTGGCAAAAGGCCGTGCCATTTGAAATTACTAACTGTTTGTGTTATAAAAAACAATTCTGAGCTGGGTACTTTATGAATATGCACACATGGCATGTTCTGAATCAAAAAAATGCGGTAAGAAAACCTGACAAAAATTTATGGACAACCTGTATAACGGTTCAAAAAACATTCAAGCAAAGACAATCAGTGGTGAAACTATGTACGCTATTTATGGGACAACCATTCAAGTAGAGATAATCTAGTAGAGAACACCTCTTAAACTATGTTTATATTATGGACAACCATTCAAGTAGAGAGCAATCAGTGAGAAATTCTAAACTATGCATGCTATTTATGGACAACCCGTATACTGGTTCAAAAAACATTCAAGTAGACAATCAGTGAGACATTCAACCATGTAATAGAGCATCACAACATTTAATACTAGAAATTATGGGCTAAGCAGGCTGATACACAATCAGTAGAGGTCTGCACCCATCTATGCTTCTTTGATGAAATTGATGAGCTTGCCAAATCTCTCGTTCTGGGTGTTCACATATGATGGACCTTCACAGTGTTTATTCACCAATGCAATAATTCATAACATGAGTTGAATAAAAAAATTGCTTATTTCATCATGTTTAAGAGAATTTGTTTATTGGGACTAAAATAAAATTATTTATCTTCTGCTGAAAATGACGAAATAGTGATCACATCAAGAGGGTTAAAAGTAGACGACATTATCTCTAGAAGACCAAAGAAAAGTCGTCCAATGAATAGCATTACACGCCGAAAACTTCCTCAAACGGTTTAAATTAAAAAAAACTATGTAATGTCATAGTTTCGACTTAGCAACATTAATCAAATAACCCACCAATTAAATAAGCTTTTAGTCTTCTTGATTTTTTTCCAGTTCTCATTTTCCCTTACATTTGCAATATCACGTAACTGAACGTAGAG
>BGPR01032553.1:0-17442 GCA_013235015.1 Araneus ventricosus | reverse complement strand
TGATTGTTTTGTAGACTTAAATACAATATGTACGTATCATTCAGTTTTAAAAGATTTTATCTTCATTTTCTTTCCAAAATAGCAGCGAAATAATTACTGTACATATGTATCAAGAGATTTCTGTTGTCCGTCCATTCGATTATCCGTCACTGTCCTGGTCCGGACGGTGACGGTTAATCGTAGTTTTACTGTAATTAATATATTAATCATCAATAAATTTCTGAAAACGTTAATATTTTATATTGTCATTCAGAACATTTAAATATGGAGCATTCCAAAACTATACAGCACCAGGAATTTTGTGAAAAATTAATTACAAATTTCCACCTTCGCAAGCATGCAACAAGTCGAGTTAAATATAAGTCCGTAAAAAATGTATATTTTTAATACTAGCTGTTATTGCCCGGCGTTGCTCGGAATTAAAATACTTTCATGTCTAATATTTTTGATGTTAAAAACTACTTTTGAATAGAAAATTACAATACTCAAAATTCTTTTATCTTCTGAAACGTTTTATAATTAAAATGAGGATGTCAATTGAACCAGACGATTTTTAATAACAGCCGATAGCCAATTTTCTCCATAAGTTATTAATATTTGTTGCGTAGGTACTTCAAATTTTGTTTATAAATCTTGTAGTGTAAGAAAGATTTTAACGGATGTTTTGGGACAATTAATTACGAAGTAAATTAGGTAGATCCCTTATAGGAAGTCTACCTATTGCGATGGTTCTCATGACACGACTTTCGGAAAATTTCTGCAGATCTCCACCGATCATGACCCCTAGAACCCAAAACCACCCTTCGTTAAAAAGTTTATATATATATATATAACGTTTTTTCCCATGTTATCTTGTGAACACGATAACTGGAGTAATTTTGAACTAAATTTAACCAGCGTGGGATATGTTGTAAGGACAGTGAAAATCTCGGTCAAGTTCGTAGATGTGCTATCCAGCTCAAAGGGGGTGGAAATGGTGGGGGGTGGAAATTTTCATTTTCCCATAATTCCTTTACAATTGAAAATAGAAAGAAAAGATTTGATTAGATTTTAACCGGCGACGGATATGTCTTAAGGTCGGTAAAAATATTGGCCGAGTTCGTAGAGGGGTTAAACAGCTAAAAAGGGGTAGAAATGGTGGTTTGTGTGGAAATTTTCATTTTCCCATAATTCCTTTACGATTGAAGATAGAATGAAAGCTCAAAATAGGCGAATTATTGCCTCTTCATAATAAACAACTTTTGTATTGTTGCAAAAGGTCTTCCTGTGGGTGTATGGTGTAAACAGTCCAACACGCAGGATAATGGAGAATGAAGGTTTATTTACAAATATGCAGGAAAACACGTAGCACAGGTACAGGAAACAATAGTTCTTGCAGAGATTACCAATGTAAATAGACAACAATTCACAGGTAATGACAGTTCAGCACTTTCATATTTAACAACACAAACAGTCAGCAAATAACTAGTAACGAGAATAACAGATCAGCTCACCAGCTGATTAGCTCGCACAGCGGATAGAACTCCAAAGACGTTCGCGCTTCAAGGCGATCAACCAGTCGATCAAGACGCTCCTCTGATCTAGGCGCCGTCCTTAAATATTCTCTCCGACAGGCCGTGACATCACATGGTGTTTTGTCGTGTATTCCCTTTCCTAGTAGAAATATCGAGAAAAGGGTTGCATTTTCGGGAATCATATATTTGTCGCCATGGTCGCCAAATCGCCAAAATGGTCGCCAAGTTAGTCGCCAAGGTCAGGGGTGCCATAGCAGTCGCTAAGGTCACTCCATGCTTAACCTTGTAAAACTCTCTTCCCAACCATAAGACTTGCATTGCTGGGAAGCGACTTTCCATGTTTGTAACAGTATTGAAACTTTTTTGATAGCTACAATTTCATAGAAGTTATGAACTAAAATGCCATTTTCAATCCCCTCCCCCATCACTTCCCCATAGCTCTGTTACGACTAAAGAGAGAAAAAAAATTCAGTTAGGCGAATTATCACCTTATCATAATGAACAACTTTTATATTAAACGTTTTTGTCAGCTAAAATTTATTAGAACTTATGAGCTGAAAAACGATACTCAATCCCCCCTCCCCATTTATCATTTCCCCGTTACCCTGTTACGATTGAAGATAGAAAGAAACTTTCAATTAGGGAAATTATGACATAATAATAACGAACAACTTTTATGTTAAAAGTTTTTTGACAGCTACAATTGCTTAGAAGTTATGAGTTTAAAAGAGTTGTTCAATTCTCCCCCAATTTATCTTTTCCCCATGGTTAAGTTACGATTGAAGACAGAAAGAAAATTTCAATTAGGGGAATTATCACCTTATCATAACAAGCTACTTTGATACTGAAAGTTTTTTGACAGCAAGAATTACTTAGGAGTTATGAGCTGAAAAGTGATTTTTACCCTTACTTAGAGTACGCTTTAACCTATGCATGTGACACCTTGTTGAAAAGCTCCCATCAGCCGCATTCACTTCCATTTTTTATAAGGTAAACAAGCTGATATATCCGGCTTTGCTCCGGATTAAAATGCTTTCATGCCTTAAAATTTTTAATGTAAAAACTACTATCGTATAAAAATTATAATACACAAATTCCTTTTCTGATCTGAAACGTTTTTAATTAAAATGAGAATATCAATTGAAAAAAAAAAACGATTTTTAAAAACAGCCGTTTTCTCTGTAAATTATTATTTGTCATATAGGTACTTCAAATTTTGTTAACAATTACTAAAGTAAAAGAAAGGGTTCAATGAATATTTTGAAACAATTAAATTAACGAGTTAGTTATTAATTAATTTAAAGACTGAAAATCAGTCAATCATTAGTTGGTCCTGATATAAATTGTTAATCGTATACTTTTAAAATTTCCTTTTAGCATTCGTCAAGAATTATGTGAATGTATTCTGGCGACTATATATATTCGTATTATTCTTGTTCTTCAACAAAAAAGAATATTGTTACGAATTCTGTATAAAAATACTTTTGAAAAAATATTAAAATGAGAGAAACAAATTGTATGGAAATGAAATTTTCGTCACTAAAATGCTAATTTTTTAAAATTTAATAAGATGTAAAAATAGTCTCGTGAGATAATATTTTCCAAAGATATCGCAAAAAAACACCTTGCTTAATTTTTAATTAACTGAAATTTTAAGTAACTTTTGGACTTTGGAAAGTTGAGGATGAACTTTCTCTTATCTCAAATAAAAAGTGTGCAAAGTCTAGTTGAAATCAGTCCACTGGTTTAGGAGGAGATGTAGAACATACATACATAGACACAATAACTTTTATTTAAATTAAGATAATTATTCGATAATTACAAGATTAAGATTGCTGGCATATACTAAGAGCCATAAAAAAGGCTTTAGTGAAGATATCGTCACAATTAATTAAATATTTAATTTTATTTTAGTAAATAGTTAATTTTAATGAATCAAACAGTTAATTTTAATTGTTAATTTGACAGATTACTTTAATTTGAAATTTAACTAAACATGGCTGCACCACGATTTGTTTAATAAATTTAATATAAAATAGCCAAAAAAGATAGATATATAAGAGTTCCCTTTATCCTTTTTTATATTGAAAAATATCTCATTAACTTTACAATTGTTTTGGGGCTTTCTGTCTGAGTATTTGCTTTTAAATGTCGATGAAGATTTAAGTTTGCTGTTCAAAATGGCTGCATTGATATCCTATGCTTTAAACACACGTGTTAAATTTGGAACTCACAATGTTTAATAATTCTTATTCTCTTATATGTTAAGAATTTAGGTACTATTATCTTTGTAACCAGGGAGTTCTCTAAATGAGCCCATTCTAGTAATGTTTAAATGTTTCATGTCATGTGATTTTACCATATGACAATGTTCGCACAATGATATGGTAACCTAGATTAAATAAACTAATCTAGAATCGTTCTTCATTTGTGTCAAGTGTCAAGTTCTTGTTACTGCTTCAGATAGGCTGGCTTAATGTTATCTAGGGGATATTTGCGCTGCTGGGATGTTTATTTCTTTATGATTCCTACGTGTTGAATGATTATGTGTTGGGATATAAAAAAATTTGGCCAATTTACTGACCAATAAATCTAGCATAACCTTTTGGAATGAAAAATGGAATGATAAAACCTTGATATAGAAAAAAATTAAATGTCATGAAAACAGAATCACAGCGTAAATATTGCAATGTGTAGAAACAATAAAGTATTTGCTATCTCTGTATTGATCAATTTGTAATATTTCATTACTTTTGTAACATTATAGTAAAGGAATTTACCTTTGCCTTCAAGCTTGCCGAAAAGGGATTTTTTTTAATTATGCAAAAGCGTTGAAATAAATGTGAATAAAAAAATGCTAAAATTATTCTCCATCCAGAATTCTTCAAATTTGGGATAGCAAAAGCTCTTGTTATGTATTCTTGTTCTTCACCAATAAAAAAAAGTGTTACAAATTGTAAATTTTATACAGAATTTAATTTTTGAAATTTTTTTTAATGATTGCAACGAATTGAACGGAAATGAAGCTTGTGTCATGAAAAGCTAATTTTTTAAATTTAAATATGTGTAAAATAGTTTTTGTGACATAATACTTATTTTCGGAAACTATCACGGAAAATGCCATAGCTTGCTTAATTTCCAATTAACTGAAATTTTAATAAGATTAGGGCTTTTAATAGTTGATGATGATCTCTCTCTTCTTATATAAAAGTTATTTTTAAAAATAAGCAAAAATTTCAGAAATAAAGGTAAATTTGTTCAAAGTCTAACCGTTGCCTAGCAACAAATAAATTTGCATTATTTCAAGATCGTCTGCAGGTAATTAAGAATTTAATAAATTTTGAAAAATTAATAAAGCTTGAAGAAAAAATGTCACAGACATAAAATTGGTATCATTGCAAAGGTACAACTTTAAATTTTAAGATGGTATAAAAACAAATTTTAAGGGGTAATTTGCTCCGAAGTTACTGCGGAAAAACGGTTTCGATTAATTTCTAATTAACTGACTGTTTAATTAGCATTTGCACTTTGAAAAGTTGACAGTAATCTTCTTCTTGACTAAATTAATAAGTGTGCAAAGTTTGGTTGAAATCAGTGCCGTGGTTTAGGAGGAGATGTGGAACACACATACATACAAACAAACATACATACCCTCGACGACTTTCATTTATATCAAGATCAAGAAAGATATCATGCCATTGAATTTATAACATATCATCTGATTCTACCAGAGAGTAGAAACCAAACACATTTTTCAAAAGCGGTTTGTAAAAGAAGAAACTGAACGTTTGAACATTCTTTTAATCAAATTATGCACGATGAAGCGGACTCCTTGAAAATACGAATTCAAAAGAGTTGTTCGAAATCTTCTGAAATGAATCGAAAAACGCTTCGAAGTAAATTCCACAGAAAAGCCTTTTGTGATGCTAATTTATTGGCCGTGTTAAAAGAAATGCCGCCTTTTTTTAGAAACCTATATCTTGGCTCTCCTGGTTACGCAAGAAATGTCTACACGATTCAGATGAATTGAAAACTAACGAATCATCTTCGCTTCCTAGAAAACCGATTCCTCCGAAGGAATCTTTTGAATGCTAATTGAGCGGGAAGAAATACCAACATAGAAATGTGATTTCGACATTCAATTAATTTAGATTCGCGTATGGATTTGCTGAGTTCAAAAATAGATTTGGAAAAGCTGTTGGAACTAAATGAATTTTTAGAATCTGCAGTGCAAATCATTTATTCAGAATTCCCTTCTTAAGATAGAACTCTGACCTCGCTTGAACGAAGAGAATTATAATGGAAGTATTCACCTAGGGTTACTTAGAATTGGTTCTAAATTAATGTTTTGCGTTTTATTTTCAAAGATAAGAATTTTTAAGAAACGTTCCTTATTGAGTAGACTACTTGATTGAAGAATTTTGAAATGTTTTTTATAAGTAATTGTGTAAACTATTAAAATGAATGCAAGGCATCTGCGCTTGGTCAGACAGACAGCTTTCCGGATACTTATGTGGGCCAAGATTTGATACAGATGTCCAATTTTAGCTTAACTCTCGCACCTCGAGCAAGGCGGTCCCGGGCGGTCTAAAAATTTCCCCTTAACAGCGACGAAGGCCGGTCTGAGGCGGTTGGCTTCTTGTGAGGGGAGAGGAGGTTCTGAGATCGCTTAGGTTATAAGTGCGGTAGGGGGTCCAATTATCCTTGCGAACCACAGTCCATTTCCCTGCGTCTTAAGGGAAGATTATATCTGGGGTTGTGGGGGTAAATGACCACACAGGTTGGGAGAGTCCAATTATTGTCGCTTCCTCCCGGCTTTAAAGGGACTAGAAGAAAACTGTCGCCTCGGGATCGAAGGTTATGATGACGTAACAAATAATATTCATCTAGCTCTCCATATTTTGGAGTTAAGGTGCTTAATACGTTCACGCCGGCGTATTCCACCGATGGTTCACACTCAAATGTACCATCGAACGCCGTGTGCCACCAATGGCTCACACTTGAATGTACCATCGCAAGAATTTGTGAGGTACCACAGACCACCAAATGTGTAGTTCATTAGATTCGTTTATGTTCGGCTAACACTTTTGCTGATTGCCATCTGATGGCCAGTCACAAACAGGCATCAACGTACTGTGAACAGAAATTAGCACAGATGCAACAATCAGAAACTTCTGAATTCTGATTGCTAATATACTTACAGTCTCACATAATGCAGATAATATAATAACAGTCTTCGTTATACAACTGCATAACAGCAAATCAGCAATAGTAGGAAAGAAAACGAAGCAGAAATTCATTTTGGTTATCGTTGCCGTAAGTTTTCATATTGTGCATTAGTCATGGGATATAGTGCAAGTGACAAGCTTTAGGAAAACCGAAAGAAATAAAGAGAAAGAAGAAGAAGAAAAAGTCCACATTTTCTTTAATTGGTGGCGCTGCTCCAATATCTGAGGTGATATTTGTAAATTTATTTTTATTACTGAAACAAAATCGAATAGTTCATCTGCTGTTTTCTCTATTATTATTAGCTTAACTATAAACACTACCAAAATTCTGAATATAAGGTTTATTCTTTCAAAATACCACTCTTACGCAAGAAGGTGCTCCACTTCATATTATTTTTCTTTGTTTTCATAAGACAGGAGAAAAAAAATTAATAGAGTAGATAGAATTTTCAAGGAAAAATAGTTTGAGGTGGTACACTTTCTTGCATAAAAAAAGGTATTTTTAACAAAAAATAAAGACTTTGCGTTCAGAACTTGTGTTTTTAGTTGCACTAAAAAAGACTCAAATGAATTATTCAGTTTTTCTTCAGTAATAAAAAATCTATAAAATCAGCTCAAGTATTGACGCAGCGAAACACACTGATAAAAATGTTAATTTATATATATATATATATATATATAAAGCGCATTAGTTCAACTATATTCTAGTGAAATTCTGCTTCCTTTTGAGTCATAGTTCATATAATAATCCTGTATATCTAGTACCTGTTTGAGATGCATGCTTTTAATAGCATTAACGAATAGATAAAATCTTACCAAAAAAATTAATAGCTTGAAAGAAGATCAATGATACCAAATACGGCGAAACAAATTCGTGGTGAATTGTCCCTAGAAAGCGGCAACAAAGCATCTTCTAGCACAAACAGAAATATATTTGTTGAAGAAAAGACGCTGAGTAAGCTATTAAAATTCTAGGCACCCTGTTATTGTTGAGTTCCGACACAGGAACATATCTCAAATCTTATTTCATTCCTCTCCCACTCCACAAAAAGAAGGTAGAAAAACATATAACAACGAATGATACAGAGTATATTTCAATACCCACGGAACACACTTTCGCTCATGCAGAACTTTGTAGTTGTTTTTTTATGCAAAACCGCAAAACTCGAAATAAAAAAAATAACCGTTTTTATTCTGTTTGCTTTTTGGAGGCGTTATTTCACAAAACTGGAAAAATCGTAGGCGCGTTAGAAAAAACTCAGTCCGTTTTTATCATTGTAAAAAAAAATAAATCGATATATGATGAGGAGGAGAAAAGATAACAACTCTCTCAAAATTTCTGGAAAATATAGTGAACGTTAAGACTCTTCCGAGTTAAAAAAAGGCGCAGCTTTTATAGGATATCACACCGCAAAGATATGTTGTTATTCAAAGAAAATATCATTCGTCAAAAATAGGAGTTGTGAAATGTGGCTCAGAGCTTTCACAGGAAGAGGGATAAGAATAGGATATAGTTATCCGCTTTCTTTTGAATGGAATTCAAGCCGGTTTTCTGAAATATAATACATTTTCTTCAGTCATTTTCCGTATTTGAATTTATTAGAATTATTTCTAGTAATTTTTTTTCTTTTAAACAAATAAGTCAAATTAATCAAAAATTCCTCACGCTTTTCCTTTCAAAAATTCATCATGCTTTTCCTTTCAACAATTTCTCATGCTATTCCTTTCAAAAATTCATCATATTTCTCCTTTCAAAAATTTCTTATGCTTTTCCTTTCAAAAAGTCATCATGCTTTTCCTTTCAAAAATTCCTTACACTTTTCCTTTCAAAAATTCCTCATGCTTTTCCTTTCAAAAATTTCTCATGCTTTTCCTTTCAAAAATTTCTCATGCTTTTCCATACATTCTTCATAAAAATACGTTTCTTGTACGATTTTGACAGTTGTATGCTCATTTACGGACCGACTTCCTAGTATACTTCCACAATATGGATGTTTTTGTGTTAGCTACGTCGTAAAGTGAAGGAGAACAAGGCATGGGTTTGCGATTTCTTAACTCTGCCCAACTAGTTCCAGAAATTGATTACAGATCTTCAATCTTTGTGTCAATGTCACAAACAAAATTTAATATCTCTATGCTTCTGTGAGAGAACTAACTGAATATTCATCGATGTTCTTAGCTTTATAGAGTAATTCTCGGAGCATTTGCTCAAACATTTGCTAGGAAGTCAAGCTGATCCGTTTAATTTAGTTGTATTAACGTTCCGTTTAGAAGCAGGAGACGGCTATTTTGGGACGAACCTCGTAATTTTGAACCTCGGTCAGATGAAGAGGACGACACCTGAGCTGGAACCCCTCTCCAGACTTCCGCACCACACCAGCGAGGTCAAGTTTACGCATATCAATTTTAAATTTGTAGCGGATACAATTCACTGCCTTCTCCTTTTTATGGTAGGTGGCGCTACTAGAGCCATCCGAGCTTTTCCCATGATGCCTCTCCCTTCTGTTGTTGTTCTCTGTCTTGCGTCTTGTACCTTTTAATGTACTGTGTCGTGGAACTTAGCCATCTAATGAAAATGGTTCCTGAAATTGAATTAATTCTTCAACAGCGGCATTCCATATAAACATGAGTCTTGTCCCTCTACAAATTAATAAATAATTTTTAATATATTTTTTATATTTTTTTATTCATTGTTACATATGAATAAGTGTTTTCAAACGCAATAAACGACCACTATTGGGTCGCTATGATGGCGAAGTTGTGAAAAAAATAAAAATCACATGATTCCAGACATCATGTTATGGCAAATACCTCACGGGAATATCTTCTCCAAGAATATCCAATAGGCTCTCCCGTTGAGTCATGTTGGCCGTAGATATGGGTCGAGCTAACAATCTCCCACATTTATCTCGCTATGATCAATAGTTCCTGATAAATTTTAATTTATATTAATCATATATTTCAAATTCATTTCCGTTTTTTAATAGAAAGTAGTAATTTACGTCAGTGGTATATCATACGCGTGATATAGATTGAACGCCACGATGCATCTGACTATTTATTGCATTATGATGATATAATTTGATAATATTTTTTGACAACGTTTGACAAGCAGAGAAGTACTTTGTTTTGATTAGAATTTTGAAAAAGAATTCCTTTGAAATTTTAACTTTTGACTCACGTTTGACAAGCTGAGAATTTCATGGTTATTGAATTATAATAAAATTGTAAAACAACGAAAAATATTTCATACGGAATGTTGTTTACTAAGAGGTTTTTAGAATACAGAAATATGTAAATAAAAAAAATATTTCCTGTCATAAAGCATATGTTTATTTTATTTGTTTTCAATCAATGTTAAATATTTCTCTCGCATATATATCGATTTAAATACGTCAAATTTGATGGGAAATGTCTCGAATGAAAAGGCAATTTGCACCCGACATACCATGACGGGTGATTTTCTAGTAGAAAGATTAACAATAGGTAAAAGTTCAATAATTTGCAACATATAATAACACATATAATAAATAATTTTACAATAAGAAAAGGATAAACATAAACTATGATGCTAAACAGTTCTTGTGCACCATGTTGCCTTATTGCTAGTGGGTTTTCAAACACCCATACTTGCCAAATATGCACAATGACAACACCTTTTCTTGGAAATGTCTCTTTGTCAGTTGAAAAAACCAAAGTTTGCAAATCAGCCGGCGTTGCAGCCTGTATCGCAGCTATCCGTCAAGTCTTCTGACTTCCTTGCAAAATACTGACAATTTTTTTGAATCATCCTGTACTCTGAAAGAACATTTTTCACCGAGGTTTTCAAAAGGTAATCGATATAAATTCATTTTACTAAGACGGGAGTCGCCTACTAACCAGCTCGTCCTAACGTAACAAATATCAATCGATTTAAGCGATCGTTTTAAGTAACTCGCAATCGTTCTGCCTACATAATATCTAAAAAAGTCATTAATGTAGGAAATAAGTAAATAAATAGACATGCTTTTTCAAACAAAAATCACAGGCTAAATGTGCTCACATTTTTTTTTTTACTATTTCAAGATTATTATTTTATTATTATTTTTCTCTTAATATTGTTCTATTTGATGTAAAACATTCCCATATCCGTGCAAATGCTATTACATCAAATGTGAAAACATTAAACTCTTGAAAATCCTACCACTTACGGAAAATGGCTACGTAAATAATGTTTACAGAATTTTGTAGCAGTTGCCGGAACTGTTTCTGATATACTGCAGTGTCTTTATTTATTTTTTTTAAAAAAGACACTTAAGGAAAATATAAACTTAAAGAAGAAATTCGATTTTCGAATTTTAATCAAATGTAGAAATTTATTAAAGATAATTTATTCGAAGTATATTAATTAAGACTCGCATGTAATGTTGCTGTCAAGAATTATTCCAAAATATATTATTCGAGAAAAGTTAAATACTAGTTGTAGTGAATATTAAGTATAAATAACATCATTAAATATTTTTCAGTAAAATTTTCTGGAAACATTTCGTCTTATTCCAGAGTTTAAATAAGTGCCCAGAGGAAGGCTATTAGACATTAAAAGGCTCGCACAATACATTTACCAGCGAACATTTCTTTGTAACAATGTAATCATAATCTTTCCAATTCTCTGCACTAATGCCTCCATAGATGTCCGCTTTGTGTCATTTAAAGAATGTCTCGGAAAACGCGTAATGCCCCCTTTAATAGTTACTCAGCCGAATAAAATGCATTGTAAAGTTATCGAAATAGTATGCAAAGTACTTTATCAATGCCGATTACGAATTCGAATGCTGACTGTTCCATCATTCGTCTAATTAATGGTAGTTAATTCTCTTCAATCGCCTCTGATTTAAAAGTAATTATTATTCCATACTAAAGAGTAGAGTGGTTAGTTGTGAACAGATGGCTGAGATGAGCATTCAGTTCGTGGCTCGACTCAGAATCCATTAGCAAATTTGTAAAGAGGTTTATTAATACCCGCCTCCTCACTAATTTAGGGTGCATTGATTTTGATAGATGTGCAATTTCGTCCAGAAAGGAAAAATGCGTATGCATGTAGTAGTTTCGTTAATAATAAAATATAGAAAAATATATGCCAATATTCTCCCTTAAGGGATTAATTACTCACAACTGAGATTAATAGAATCTGAAAGTGTTTTAAATCTTTAAATACGTGCCATATCATGGCTGCTATCAGCACAGAAATATCATGAAACGTCCGTAGCAAGTCCAGGAACAGTTCTTTGTAACAGTACCATTTTTACCACAGTTTACCACTGCCACAGTATCTTTACCACAGTACCATATTTACTTTGTAAAAACCACATTTACCATTTTCACTTTGTAACAACCACATTTACCATTTTCACTTTGTAACAACCACATTTACCATTTTCACTTTGTAACAACCACATTTCCCATTTTTAGTTTGTAACAACCACATTTACCATTTTTACTTTGTAGCAACTACATTTACCATTTTTAATTCGTAACAACCACATTTACCATTTTTACTTTCTAACAACAACATTTAACAGCGAACAGTTCGTTACAACAGTATGATTAAAACTCTCCTATTATCTGCACTAATGCCTCAATAGATTCCAACTTTATGTTATTTATAGAATGTCCTAGAAAATGCGTAATACTCACTCTAACAGTCAATCAGCAGAATAAAATACATTCTAATGTTTTCGAAATAGTATGAAGTAAATGGTGGGAGGCAAAGCACATTAGCAATGCCGCTTCCGATTCCGAATGCTGACTATTCCATCATTCGTCTAATTAATGGTAGTTAATTCTCTTCTAATCGCCTCTAATTTCCAAGTAATTATTAGTCAACTAAAGAAGTGGAGTGGTTAGTTGCGAACAGCTGGCGGAGACGAGCATTCAATTCGAAACTCGAATCAGAATCCATTAGCGAGTTTGTAAGGAGGTTTATAAATACCCGTCATTCCCTAATTTCGGTTATATTGATTCTGATGGATTTATAATTTTATCTAGATAGGAAAAATGCGCTTACATGTGGAATTTTCGTTAATGATAAAATACAGATAAATGCGTCCCAATATTTTCTGTCAAGGGATTAACTACTGACAACTGAGATTAATCGAAATTGGAGATGTTTTAAGCCTTTAAATAAGATCAAAGTCAAATCATTGCTGATATTAGAACATAAATGTCGTTAAACGTCCCTAGCACGCCGATGATATTTGAATGATGAAGATTAGATTCCCTGGGCATTCTTTAGCAGCTATCGCGATTTTGTTTGAAACACTTTAGAAATACGATTTTATTGGTCTAAATCATTTAACTCGTCCTTTGGAAGTATTTTCTTCGTGTCCAATAACATAAGTTGATATTATTAGGAAAAAGTTTGGTATTTAGAAGTTGGAACACGTGCGATTTTGTCGCCAATATGGTTACCTGAGGAATCAAGCTGATTAGTTCCATTGGCAACCCATCGGCTAGATCGCTTACGTCACGGCAAACGTTTCGCGTTTTTCAGTTGTTTGCGTACTGCGAGGATTATTATAAAACTTAAAAATATTTATTAAATATTTAATTAAATAATAAAACATATTTTAATCGTAATAAATTCAAATAGCAAATAAATGAAAAATAGAACTTTGATTTATTTAATGATTATATATTTCTCCAATTACATAATTGAGAGATGTTTTCTTTTTTTGCCTTATAAAAAAAATCGTTTGCATGGAATTTTTGAAGTTGCTTGGTCAAATTTTGAAATTCATCATTTGGAATACTGTCTTTACCTGCGTGTTGGTTTCCTTGATACGTCGCATTGTTCATTTTTCTTTTTGATATAGTTAGAGCGTTTCCTCCCAAGTACAAATATTAGAACTGATTAAGTCTTAATTTTTTATTATTACTTGGTCTGCTATTTCATTAGAATAATTAAAAGAAGCTTATTCCATGTATTCACTAAGCTAGCGAAGCTACTGGGTTCCCGCATTGCTAAAACCAAGTCGCTGATGTTTTTTAAGTTAAAAAAATTTGCCCGGTGCCCATTTCAGATGCCACAGGTATCGCGAGCACAATTTCTATTGCTTCATTAGAATAATTAAAAGGAACAGATTCCCTACATTCAATGAGTTAGGAAAGCTAATAGTTCTGTTGAAATTCTACATCTGAAACGGGAGATAGTGCAACGACAAACCAGAAACGTAATGGGTTCGAAATAAGATTAAACTTGAAACGATTAACTTTTAACTGTGACCGATTGAGTTTGATTGAGGGGCTTTTGGGATTTTCAGCAATAAATTCTATTATCCCCTATTCATTCCAAAGATTTTTTCAATCCGTAATCAAAAAAGAGATGAAAATTGCCATCAAAAGACGGGCTAAATTATTGCCGATCTGATTCGGTCAAGAGAAAAAAAAACTGTGACCGATGCGCGTTTGTTTACCATTACCATCCATCTTGCTTTGGCGACTTGGCGTTCTGGCGCCGTTTTAATAAGAGTGTGTTCCAACTTCTAGATTTCAACCAGGAAAAATTAAAAGACTTCATTATTTTACAATATACTCCAATTACAATATTCTTCACATTTATTGCAATCGTTTTTCAGAGTGGAGTGCGCTGGAGTCAAGAACTATCACTCGGTTGGCGGACCTTTTAATTTATTAGCATGAAACAAGATAGGAACACATCTCTCGCCGTTGACGCGGAACGCGCATAAACTTCACAACATAACAACACAATACCGTGGCACAAATACAACTACAACAATAATAACAAACACACTCTCGTAAAACCCGATTTTAAAGTCAGGTACACGTGTACAGTTAACAGAGGAGCCAAGACCTATTCCGCAATCAGTGGTTCCTTTCTGGAATATGCTCCTTACGTTAAATATGCAAATGTCTCATAAAACCAAAAATACACTAACAATCGTTCTATCCACAGAGAAGAAGAATCAGAGGTTTCACTCCCATGGACCTTAATGGCAACTTTCTTAGCATTGCACTTCACATAGACAGTACGCTATCTGTGGCCAACATAGGAACTAACCAGAATGCGTCAGCGTGGGGAAAAAAACTAAAGTTCGTTATTTTATTTATAAAAGTGAAACTAAATGTTGCAAACTTTTGATTAACTTAAATCTACTTTGATATGAATTAGGAAACATGCATTGAATTTACGTGTTCTTATGATGATCGACATCGAATACAACAAACATGGCGGTGACCTTGGTGTTCGGTTTGAAACAGCGCGGGAATCGAAGTGGCTAGTTCTCTTTGTTGGCGAGTGGGGGCGCTGATCATATTACGGAGTGAGACCTCTGATTCTCCTTCTCTGTGGTTCTGTCCTTCGCGAAACTCAGATGTTCTCTGCCAAGCACGTTATAATTGGAGCCGAATGGTTTATCCAAGCCCACATGCAATATTCCACAATATTCCCGGGTATTATTGGCCATTTCCGGAGTGCTTACTGATCATTTTCAGAAACGGGAACCCTCCGCGCTTTTGCTCATGCGCCAGGCGGAGTTGAATTCAACTTAATGGGGTGAAGCGAAATAATGGAGGGGGAAATGATTGCATTTTAATTAGCAGTCACGATCTAGTAAGGAACTCTGGGCATGACTTCCTCTTATTCATTGCCTATCACCCCTTTCTGTAGTATTTTGGTCCAAAACTGTTAGTCCCGGCTTTTTGAAGTCAAGAGTATAAGGGGATTGCTGAAATGAATGTCATTAGGCATTTAGTAACTTATTAATTCTCGTACGAAAATACTGTTGCAGTTTGCTTCGCAGATAGAGTCTTATATTCTGTACTTGTGAATGCGCCATCAATTTAATATCCTTTTACTGAAGAACAAAATAAATAAAAATACTAATAAAGGGAATTATAATTGTGGAAGAGTTAAAAATAATAGCAGACAAGGATAAGAAGTAAGAATCTGGTGGATGATTTCATCAGAGGCCATACATCCATGCAGATTCATTAATTAATAAGAATTAAATTTCTTCTATTGGTTTTTGTCTTTTTAGATATTCATCCTTATTTGTTTATCTTTGTAGATATTCAATATTTTACTGAAGAGTGCATTCCTTCTAAAAATCATTTCACTGATACATTCAGACTGTATTATTGCCTAAATTGGGTGCATTTCCACTTATTTTATGCATCTGATTACTTCTCCTGTTAATCTTTCAGTTGTTAATATTGATTGCACAGTATAATAAAAATGACTTGATATATGATTAAATAATTATCTCATAAATAATTAAATTAAAACTATTTACATAGTAAGATATTTGTCCATACAGAGTTAAAACTATAATTAAGTGCTGAGTATATATTTAACCTAATAAAGCATGACTACAATAAAATGAATGCTACATTTAACAATATTGTCTTCATTTTGCAACTGCAGAAATTTTCGAATTTATTTCCTTACACGCATAATGTTCATTAACTATAAACACAAGCATCTTCTTCAAAGAAAGCGAACTACAAGTTCACTAAAATTAATTTTTAACGACATACATTTGCTAGTAAATTATTTTCTCCATTCTCTAATTTCAGTTGTCTAATTATTCTTTAAAATATGACAAAATATAGGAAAACAAATGGAAAGAAAATGGAAAAATAAGCTGTTAATTAAAATACTGCTGAACGTTTCTTAAGAACACTGCATTTATTGATCATAAATTTTCACTTAGAAAAGATTTTGAGCTCTTGTTTACATACAAAATTTTAATTTGTTATTCAAAAAGTACAAATATCAAAATGAAATATTTTGTTACGCTTACTGTTTAAAATTAAACGACTTTGGAAAGTATCATAAATATAAATTTAGATATTTAGGTTGTGAAAGCTCATAAATTCTTAGCAGTTGAGTTCCGAAATTATAATTTAGCGCTTCATTAATTTGTTTTGATAAATAGAGAAATATTTTTTGCGTGATAAATAAATGTGTAACGAGTTGTTTTAATTAAACGTAAGTGCTTAAAAGAAAGTTAAAGTGAAAGCACTTGTGCTAAACATTTAATCTGGAAACCACGAAATAATTGCACAGGACTATTTAATATATTTAATCTCTTTCTTTAACCAAATAACGTTTGTAGGAAACAAATGACTTAATTTTTGAATTAAAAGTGGCTATATCTAATTGCATAATTTTTTTAATTAAAACAGGAAATTATCATTTTCCTAACATTGCCAACATAATATCGCATTAAAGCTAAAAAAATCTTAACGTATATATTTCGTTTTTTATTTTAGCAGTTTTATTTTTTAAAAAAACAAGTTCAATATTGAGTGTCATTTATTTTATGAGTTTCTTAATATATCAAAACGTTCCAGAAATATGAGTGAACAGGTTCTTTCCTATGATTTAGCAAGTGTTGCTAAAACTTCTAGACGTGAAAAAAAACACATAAACCTGTTCATTATCATAAATACTCTTATTTGTGATTATGAAATAGTCAATTGTAAAACAAAAATAAAAAAGTTTTAAAAACACGCTTTTATTAGTGCACTAATGACATAGAAAATATTTTTTGTATAAAAAATATGGAGGCGAAATTCAAATCGTGAAAGCATGAGATGCATAGAAATATTTTTAAAAAATTGCAATTTTATTCACATTCATATATACATTTTTTCTTTTAAAATAAGATTTAGGAATTGTGATTCTTACGATTTTTTTG
>BGPR01032552.1:0-17442 GCA_013235015.1 Araneus ventricosus | reverse complement strand
CTGAGGAACAAGAAGAATTAATAATACAGGGAAGAAAATTAATAGATTCAATTGAAATAGAACGACTACTTACTAATTAGCTTTGCATAAACTAGAAGCTATTTAGGATTTTCAAAACAAAAGAAACAATTTAATAAACAGAGAACTCAGAATATTCTCTAAATCTATAACAAAAATCTATATTTGAATAGTAATAACATAAAAAAATCATTTCTTTGTTAGTAGTGTGAATAAGACAAGAAACCAATTTAGATAGTTCGTAAATAAGTTTACGCAGAAAAAAATATTTAATTTTCAATCAGAAAATTTAATTTACATCCACCTACAACCACTTCATTACCCAATTATTGACGAACGAAATTTATCTCCAGGAAACAAAAGCAAGAATTACGAAATCCCCAAAATATCCCAAATTAAGAATAGATGATTGAAAAATCTTTCTTCGTGCCTTCACTGCGGCTTCTAATTTAATGATATTCAATGATTAAAACCGTCCAAGAATACTTTTAAGTGCTTCGGCGTTGAAAACACTGGATAATGAGCTCGCTCCCCGCAAAAAAATCCTTTAAAGTTGCATCCTTAGCAGACTGATTCACAAATAAATTCAAAGCCATTATATTGAATTAAATTAAAATGAATTTCTTCCGTAATAAACTCGAAAATATATTTAGAGAAAGAAACGCAAATAGACAAATACAAGAACGATACTAAGAAAGAGCGTATTTCATTTCAATATTTGTGAGCTTTTGAATATGCTCTCTTCAGCTTGTTTTCGTTCATTCTTTCTCGACTTTTTATTTCCATTTGCGTTATGAAGAGTATCTCTGTTTATTAAGTGGGGGCTTATCCATTAAGAAATTGAATTGAATAATCCTCATCTATTTTGAGAAATGTCATAAAAAGACGATTTTAGAGGGATTTGATGTCAACAATATTATGAAATATGCAAGATATTAATATATGCTTTTTCATTCAACAGGATTTAGAGAAAGAAAAGTGTAAAAAATATTTTAAGATTTAAATGAAAAATAAAACGATGCATTTAATTCTTTCCAGTGCAAAATGTCATTTACTTAATGAATTAAGTAGAATACTTATGATAAAATAAATAAGGAATGTTTTTAAAACAAAAGTCTAAAATACTTTTGTAACCTATAAAAATAAGTTCTACAAGTTTTCAAAGAATGCATTTTATAATTTTTTTATTTGAGGAACATGAAGAATTAATAGTAAAGGGAATCGATTCAATTGAAATCGAACGGATAATTATTAATTATTTTTTAAAACTAGAAGTTATTTAGGATTTTCGAAACACAAGAAACAATTTAATAAGCACAGAAGTCAAAATATTCTCTAAATCTGTAAAAAAATCTATATTTGAATACAAATGAAATAATAAAGATATCAGTTCTTTGTTATTAGTATGAATAAGACAGGATAATAGAAACCAATTTAGATAATTCTTAAACAATTATACAGAGAAAAAAGATTTAATTTCAATCAGAAAATTTAATTTATATCCAACTACAACGACTTCATTACGCAATTATTGATGTGATAGAAATTCATCTCCAAGAAAACTCCAAAGGAATTACGAAATCGCCAAAAATATCCAAATTAAGAATAGATGATAGAAAAATCCGTGCCTTCATTACCGGCTCCTAATTTCATGATATTCAATGATTAAAATCCTCCAAGAATACTTTTAAGTGCTTCGGAGTTAAAAACGCTGGATAACGAGCAAAGCACGCTCCCCGCAAAAGAAATCCTTTAAAGTCGCATTCTTAGCAGTCTGGTTCAGAAATAAATTCAAAGCAATTATATCAAATTCGATTGAAATGAATTTCTGTCTTAATAAACTCAAAAATATGTTAAAGAAATAAATGCAAATAGACAAATACAAAAATGATACTAAGAAAAAGCGTATTCCATTTCAAGATTGGTGCGCTTTTGAATACTCTCTTCAGCTTGTTTTTGCTGTTCATTCTATGAGGTCGTCGCCCAGTGTTACCGGGGTCTGATCAGAGATCAACAGACTTAAAGAAATCACAGAATTTCAGCATATGAAAATTTAATAAAACTTCTTGAATAAATGACTATTTTACAGGTCAATTTACAAGTGATATGTACATTCAAGAATAAAGAATAACAAGTTCCGGATATGTATCGCCAGAGTTAATAATAAGCACCTTTATCATAAAGTTCAGGAACTACGAGAGTTCAGCAAACTATAGCAACTCAGGGCGAGTTATGAAAACACCGAGAATCTGTATATGAAATTGAGGTTATCAGAACACTCAATAAATTGCAGCAATCCACCACAGGGATGCTTATAGCCAAGCCCTGACTAAAGTCTACTCAGGATGAGGAAGAAGATACTGATGCTCGGTATATGACAACGAGGTTATACGAACGCCGTGAATTCACGCAATCCACCAAAGGGATGCTTCTATTACATGCGACAGCTCACTATAGGAGGTAGCCCAGCCAAAGATTTGGCTACAATCACGGGGTCAAAAACACGCCCGTCTCATCTAAGTTTCCAATCTCGAAAAACAATCGCATGTTTTCTTCTCGGCTCTCTCTATTTGAGCGTCCCCTCGTCTTCTCTTTACCTCCCTTCTTAAACACCTACCCTCAGAGTCCAGAGGAGTGACTGATGAATTATTTCTCGGTGATTCGTCCTTCAGCTGGACAAACCACCCAACCGCAGTCGTGTGCTTCCCTATATGGTGTTGATTGGAAGCGGTCAACTCTTAACTGGACGTCTTTGTCGGTTACACGTGTGTGGTCCACTCCAACGATACTCTACTCCCTCCTTAGACCCCTCAGGGCTAGCGTAAGGCCGGGCCGTTTTATGACTCTTATTTTCCTCTCCGCGTTGCACCGGGGTGTTCTTTGTGTGATCCTCTGTCGTGGGAACGAGGTAGGGGAGACGTCACGATTCTTTCTCGACTTTTTATTTCCATTAGCGTGACAGAGATATTATCTGTTTATTAAGTGGGGGCTTATCCATTAAGAAAATGAATTTAATAATCCTCGTCTATTTTGAGAAATGACATAAAAAGACGTTTTTAGAGGGGTTTGGTGTCAACAATTTTATGTAATATGCAAGATATTAATCCATGCCTTTTCGTTTAATAAAAGATTGAGAGAAATAAAAAATAAAAAAAATATTTTAAGATTTAAAGAAAAATAAAACAATGCATTTAATTCTTTTTAATACAAAATGCCATTTACTTAATTCATTAAGTAGAATTTTTATGATAAAATTCATTAGGCGTGTTTTGAAAACAAAAATCTAAAATACTTTTTAAGCAAACTAAAGTTTTGTTAACAATAACCCCCCCCCCCCCCCTGTAAGATAGGGGGTATCGTTAAACTAAATAAATAGAATGTGACATTTTTACTAATTAAAATTATTGTTTAACAAAAAGAAAGCCCGATTAATCATAAGAATGTAATATATTATGATTTTTAGAAGATCAAGAAAAATTAATTATAGAAGAGCGAAAATAAGATACCTTCTAATTAAACATAAGAAATAATTACTAATTAGTTTAATTAAATAATTATTTATTTAGTATTTTTTAAATGAAAGTAAGAAGCAATTTAATAATAATATTCACCAACTCCAAATTTTCTCTACATAAATAAGAGCAAATATACTTTAGTGATATTAAGTATATCACTATGGAAACATGAAAAATATTAATCCTTTCTAAGTATATGTAAAAACAAAATATTAGAAAATTTAAATAATTTATATACATAAGCATGCTGATAGAAAAGAAAGTTTTTTTCATTTCTACTTTAAAAACTGTATTCACATTCAGACCGAAATGAAATTGACGACCGACAATCATTTCCAAAGGAACTAACAGAAAGTAACAATTGAGAAAGGCCTGAAGAGATCGCAAATTAAGAGCAGATGATTGAGAAATCCTTCACTGTGCCTTCATTACCGGCTTCTAATTTAAAGACATTAAATGATTAAAACCTTTCAAGAATGCTTTTAGCCGGTTCGCTGCTGAAAGCATCGGATAATGAACATGTTCCCTGAAAAAATAAAATCCTTTAAAGTCGCATTTCTAACAGGATGGGATCGCAAATGACTTCAAAGGCATTATATCCAATTCAATTAAAATGAATCCTTTTCGTAATAACTCGGAAAATATGGTTGGGGAAAGAAAGCTCACGTATCCAAACACAACAATGATGTTAAGAGAAGAGCGTATTCTATTTCAAGATTTGAGCGCTTTTGAAATGCGCTTTCTTCTTCTGGTGATAAGAGTTTTCTCTTCTCTTTCAAGACTTTTTATTTCCATTTAGTTGATGGAGAGTTATCTGTTTACGAAACGGGTTTATCTATTAAGAAAATTGAATGAAATAATCCTCATTCATTTTGGATATTTTATAATAAGACGTTTTCAGCAATGAGCTTGATGAATACGGATTGTGATAAAATTATGAAATTTTCAGGGTTCTAACACATTTCTTTTTCTTTAATAGAATTATGGGGAGAAAAGTTGTATTCAGTTTTAGAAATATCAAAGTGATACATTAGTTCTTCCGAATGAATTGTAAGAGCCATTTATTAACTGCATTAAATAAAGTGATCGTTCTGAATATTTCATAATGAGTTTTTACAATGAATGTTTTAAATCAGAGAGTATTTTTTCCAGCAAACTTAATTTACTTTTATATTAAAAATATGCTGCTCGAACTTAATTTATTGTTAAATTTAAAAGTTTTTCCATTAAATATGCTAATTAAATTTTAAGGTTCTTCACTGAAATTTTAATAAAGTTGATGTATTTTACTGCACTGTTTTGTTATTTAAAAGCAAATATTATTATTATATTTATAGAAAATTAAAATATTACAAATCTAAAGAACATTTCTAGTAGTTTTGCTGAGAAACAACTACTTCTTCCTCAGAATAACAGAATTCATAAAGACAACAGAGCTTAGAGCCATGTTACAAATAGTGAAGATTTATTGAAAATCATTTTTTCACGTTCAGGGAAGTTCTTTCTCATGTGAATTTTTTTTATTTACCATTCGTAGCTAACAACCGGTTTTTGAATTTTAAAATATCTTATTAATTATCATTTGTCGTAACGCAAATTATACATATCTAGATAGTTCGTCGTTCCGAAGAAAATGTTAAAAACTGATTTTTGCAGTTTTTTCTACCGTTACCTAATCAATATAGATCCAGCAAAATGCATTTCAAGGAGTGTTTATGTGTTAAGTCCTCGTTAGTGCGGCATGGAAGTCGGAAGAGAGGAGGAACAGTCTAAGCTGTGGTCCTTGCCATTCAATCAAGGTTCAGAATTCCAAGGTCCGTTCTAAAACAGGACTTCAATCTGTCCACTATTTCAAAACGCAAAGTTTAACAAACCAAGTGAAATTATTTCCAATTCAGTTATACCATTCGTTAATGTTCGGAAGTATATTATTTAAAGGAAGCACGGTCTCTGCAAATTTGCATTGGATTGGTTAAAATTCAAAGCAAAGTTGAAGATAATATTTCAAGAAACTAAAAATAAATTTTTCCAGATTTGAAAAATACGTTGGATATGTGCAGATTACGCATTACGAAATCTAATATTCGAATTAAAATGCTGACAACGTAATTTTTAAATCCATTATGGTCACTATAAATCAGTGGCGCGAAAAAAGAACGATCCCGGACCTCTTTATCACGCGTAAACGAGTCAATAAATATATCAAGGTCTTCAGTACAAAGAAAGAGCATTTCATTCTAGGCGTGTTGATTAACGACTTTAAAGTATTTGATAACAGCAAAAGGTGAAGCAACCTTGAAATCTTCATAACTTTTTCAGCGCACAAAAGCCAAAGATTAAGATTCACACCGTCAACTTCAATATCACATGCAAGATTTTTCGAAAATGGAGAATGAAGCGCAGAGTGAGACATTTTTGTAACCTTCCGACTCCGGGCTATTTTTCACTTTTTACTTTCTCGTATACGAAGTACACAGAAAGAAAGTACCTATTGTAATCGTCAAAAAATTCGAACTCGAGATTTTGACGAATCTCAACGTTGTTTTAGACCTCACCGAGTCCGAAAAACACAATTTTGGAATTATGTCTGTCTGTCTGTCTGTGTCTGTAAACACAATAACTCGAAAACTATTAGAGCTACGGGGATGAAATTTGGTATGTGATCTTGACACATCATTTGTAGGTTTCTAGCAGATATTGGACAAAATCCGTCTACGGGAAGTCTGTATGTCTGTCCACTTTCATGTGAACACTATGACTCAAAAACTTAAAGAGATATATGGATAAAATTTGGTACACAGTTTTATCATCATGAATGTAGGTCCGTATAAAATTTTGGGCTGAATCCGTCAAAGGGTTGACTGCCTGTCGGTCTGTATAATCGCATACTTTTGAACTTAATAACTTCTTAACAAAATAAGTAATATAAATGAAATTTTGTATGTGGCCTTCTAATCTTAATTGTAGATTTACGTCCAATTTTCGAGTCAATCGGTTGAAAAAAGACGTTCAAATTGCATATTCAATTTTTTAAATCCGATTCTCCACGTGCATGCGTACTGGTTTATCTAACACAGCCCCGGCTTCTAGTTCTGTGTTGTTTCATGTATTGCCAAATAACACCTGCTTGGAGCTTTTCTTCCGTTTTGGGTCTTTTTCCTACCTTTTGGCATTTTGCTCTCGCTTAGCATATTTTATTTCCTTTCGTTTTGTTGTTTTCACGTGTTGCCACTGTCTCTGAGGAAATAATCGGGGTTCTCGTGGCGTTCGAACCTTCCCATAGGTCCGCTATTTTTATGCGGTGGGGACTTGTGGTGGACACCTTTGTTTGAAAGTATACGAGAAAGTTTAGGGGAGACCACTCCCACTGGTTCTGTATAAAATCGGGGAATTACTTTCAATTTTCCTTTGCATACAATGCCTGCAAATGTGTCCGAATACTTAATTATTTACTTCAACATATACAACGAAGCGAATTTCTATAAATATAATTTTATAATAGTATAGCCTGCTAAAATATACAGGAGATTTGAGTTTAGTTTAGTTATATTAACGCCTCGTTTTGAAGCACACGAGGGCTATTTTGGAACAGACCTCGTAATTTTGAACCACGGTCAGATGACGAGGACGACACCTGAGTTAGCACCCCTTCTCCAAACTTCCACGTCACACCAACGGGAAGACATACAGGAGATTTGAAAAGCGAATTTGCATCACATAAGCTAATAATGTTTAGTTATATTAATGTCCCGTTTAATAAGGTTTATTGTAAAATGCATTTCGCAATTTTGAGCCGAGGTCAGAGGACCAGCATGACAACTGTGCCGGCACCACTACTACAAACTTTCATGCCCCATCAGAGGCAAGTCATTTGTTTTCCGAAGATTTAATGTGTAATAGGCGGCTGATCTTTAAGTAGAATCCGATATGAAACCTGAAACCCTTCTGTCCCGAAGCCAAGACCTTGCCATCAGAAGACCGAGGCCTCCTATCAGTGGCGGATCATCAGCTCAGAAACAAGCAGTGCTGCAAAAGTTGTATAGACCTAAGTTGTAGTTAATTTTTTGCTGATTATTTTGGTGTATATTGATGATATAATAAAAATTAATAGTTTGAGTTATAAGCAAAAAAACTGGGAAAAATATATTTTTCATGTTTCTTGGCTATAACTGAAATTCCTACACAAATTATTGGTGCCAAACCTCAGATTCGTAATCAGCACCCGAAAAAACATAAAAAAACAAAAAATTGCAACTCCTCCAGAATTGGATTTAAAAAAAACATACTTAACTACTGAGAAAAAGCGAAAAAAGCCAAATGAGGAAGTCGCGCCAATAGTAAGCTGGCAGAAACGCAGCTCAAATGAATGCAATTTTAAGCAGAGAAAGGGTTGCTTTTCTCCCGCTTCTCGTTGATCATTGCGTTAATTTCGGATCCTGAGGAGGGGCAAAACTTTTTGCAGCTCTGGTCTGTCTCTCTCTTAATTCTTGAATGATTTTCCGTCTTCCTTTTATATTCTTTTATTACTTTTTTGCTATTTTCGTTGCTCACTGAATTCTCAAAGTGGAAAAGTAAGCCAATTAGAATAAAAACAAAAATACAATCTTTTAAAAAAATTTCATGGGGGACTGCAGCTCTTATGGACGAAAAGTCACTGCCTCCTATCCATATGAAATTCTATTATAGAACAGTGAACTAAATTTTATAGGAGATTTGAGGTCCATATTTGTTAACAAGTTACCGTGAATTGTGAAAGACTTTTGCTGAAATAGACGAAAAATAATCAGCGTTATAAATAGGCCAATTATATCTATTGTTTTCCCAACAGGGTAAAAAACAACCAGTGGCATTGTAATCCATTAATTTCAATTATTACAAAGGATACAGTAGAAATAAAAGCAATAATTATTAGATGCTGATGATGCGAATTTTCATATTTATGATTATCAAGTTTTTTTCTAATAATGCTTGTCGTTTTTAATTTTTAAAAATGCGAACAGCTCCGTCTCATAGTCATTTTACACATAATTCATATTTTAAATCCTCCAATAGCGGACTTTTTAAATCTCCATTTAGATGCAAAGCTTGGATTATAGATCCAAATACTTTTGAAACGAAGCTTATAGTTATATAGCAACGGTATAATAGTATAATGTAATTCAGAGTTAAAACAGAATTAGGTTAATACACAATCCCGAGGCAATCGGAACATGCAACAGAAAATAAGGCTAGCTTCCAACCAGCTTAAATCGCGGAAACCGCAGTTTCAGGTCAATTGAGGTTTCATACTTCACACCTTTTTCTTGAGATTATACATTATTCCCTACCGAAAATATTCGTATGATTAAAATAAGAATATTACCAATCTTTACAAATGACATTTTATTTATGAATAAAGAGAAGGCGTCTTCTTTTTCGATTTTAGATTCGATTTCTTTCTTTATTAGTTATGGACGAGTTTTCTGTATTGTTTATTGACATTAAAATGTCGTATACGTCATTCCGGTGTAATACTAAGGGGTCCATTCTGGTACCGCCGGTTGGGTTGGGTTCCGCACGTTAGCAACGGAATCCAACCCAACTCCCAACCCAACCGGGGGTACCAGAATAGAGCCCTAAGTCAATGGAACCTTAAAAGCGGAAGTTCAGGTTTTTAATGTAAATAAACAAACCAGAAAACTCGTCCATATCTTTACGTCTGCTTATCCGCTGGCCTCATAAAGTGACACCCAGTAATAAGCACTGCTCTGTAATAAAAAACATCTTCTAAGATTTATTATTGTAATAATTTATTTCGAATATATGGAGGCATCAGAGGTAAAGCGAACTAAGTTCATGAGATTCATTTATGAGAAAACAGACATCAAAGTTGAATAGCTGTGCATTTAAAATAACTGTGAACTTCTACTTGTTCTTGCTGCCTGGTGGATAAAATTGAATCTACGGATTTGAATCATTATTACACAGAAAATGTAACACTTCTACACTACCATGGCAATGCTAGTTCAAAATGAGCAAAATACTTTAACTCCGACTCTTCCATATAAAACCACCGAGTCAAGTACCTGGAACGGAACGAACCATGGAAAGCGAAATCTCAAATCCAAACACAAACTAACGTAGACCATTTTTTTTTCCTTATATCTTAACATCACGTATTATTCTGCTCGCTTCATAAAGTAACACACGCCTCCCCCAATCCCAAGTAATAGACACTACCCTGTAATAAATAGCTTACAGGTTTTATTACGGAAATTGTTTCGAATATATAAAATCACGGAATCATATCTAGAAAAGAACGAACCATGGAAAGTGAAATCTCAAATTCAAACCCGATCTAACGCAGCAAATCCTTTTTCTTGGCTCAAAACGCATTTCTCTGTCAGTAATAAGCAAATCCTTTTTCTTGGCTCAAAACGCATTTCTCAGTCAGTAATAAGCAATAAGTAAACGCAGAGAAAGAGCGCGAAAAAGTAAAACGCGGTAAAGGTCTCGCTCGCCGAGTGTTGAGCGTGGCACCACCCGACAGTGACAAGTTCCCAGCTGCGGGTATCAAAAGATGAATGATGGCGATCCCGAACTCTGCTCCCAACCCAAATCCCGCTCCGGGGGGGCTCAATTATCAACTCTCCAAATTTCTCCCGATCCTTATTTTTCCGGAATCGAATGATTACTCACAACGAGTCGTTTGCTCTGTGACAGGCCGTGATGGATGTTTCCGAAATTGTGGCCGAATCGAGCGGGCGCGAATTTGAATGGTTTGTGAAGACGAAAAAAAGGATTCGGTGAGAGGTTTATGGATTGCCGGTATACGAATTTATTTCATTTTCGGGATCGATATTTTAATCAGTAAGTGCGATATGAAATGGATATCGGAAGACATCTCAATCCTACACTGTGCAGTGAGTATATTCGCTACATTTATGATATTGTGACAAAATTGTCTTGTGGGTGTACGTGAATGCAGTCCAATAAGCAGGATTTAAAAAAAATAAAGCTCTTTATTTTACAGGTATTTTAAGAAAAGAAACGTAACACAAGTATTAAAAGAGCACTTGTAAAAGTTCACAACAGAGATTACCGTTAAATCTCAACACAGCGCTCAAAGGTTTCCTATTAGCTCACCAGCTTGCTTGCAGGTCAAAATCCAACTAACTCTTCTTGGCTTGAGAGCTTGCTTTTAAACTTTTTCAACAGGAAGTGACTTCATTACGTAGGAAGTAACGTAATCTCCAGAAAGTCCATGAAGCCAGTGGAAATAGGTTGACAGTTCGAGGTCTTTCTAGAAAATTCCTTTTGTCGCGTAAGTCGCCAAATTTATCGCCAAGCCGCCAAGATTAGCATCTCAGAGAAACAACTTTATAACAATATGCAGACGAAGAGCATTATAGTAAAGGCATTTGAATCAAACAGTTAATTTTTAATTAATATTAATTAAACAGCATTGAGTTTAAATGTTAATTAATTTAAAATAGATAATAATAATCAATTAAAATATTTTTTTTACTTTTCTTACAATTATTTGTTACACAAATTTTAAATGTAGAATAAAAATTCAGTCAATGCACTTGTAAGGGGAAAGGAGCATCTTCATCATTCGTAATTCTGAACTGTAGTCAGATGACGATGACAACACTCGAGCCTTCATACCGTCTTCACCACACCAGTAGGATTTAACCTGACCGACGGATTTAACACTGACCAGGGTCCACTCTTAACTAGTAACCCGCCGCTGTAGATAGAGGGAAAATCTTCTCCTGGCTATGCGATCTGCAGATCATTAGATAGTTGAGGACAGGGCACTGACTATGGTAGGGTTTGCCGTCTCCACTTCAGCAGGTAGTTTTCCAAATCATATGAATTTATTTGACTTCTCGTATAAGTCAAATTCAACCAATTGAAAAACTTTAATATCCCAAGAATATCAGTAGAATGTTCTGCAAATATATCAAATCACACAATGTAGATGTCAAACAAGAATGTCACGTTTGATAACTTTTTTCATAAGCATTTTGTCTTCAAGTTGCAGATTCCAAATGATGGACCTTTTATTAACACTTTTACGGACAGTAAACAGAGCTGCAAAAATAGACAATCGAATTCTTAAGCCAATTAGATATACAGTCAAACCCTGTTATAACGAACACTGAACGGACCAAACCAGAAGTTCGCTGAAAACGAGGGTTCACTATATCCGATTTTTCAGATATTGGCTACACAAGATTTCCTAGAATTCTTAAATGCATTGCATTTCCATGTTCAAAACACTAATTACCTAAATTGCAAATAGTAATTGGCTAGTGATAAGTAGTGGTTTTTCGTTAAAGAGCTGAAACTAGAAAAGTGGAAATTTTGGTTCAATATATCCGAATTCCTTGCTTTTGAAGATCGTTATAAACATTTGAAAATACATTAGTCACATAGGAATTCGGTTGGGACCATTTGAAAAGTTCGTTATAGCCGAGGAATCGTTATATCCCAGGTTCGTTATACCGGGGTCTAACACTATTTGTTAATGACGTATTAAACTTCTAATTTACGCAGTTCCAGTTAATGGAAATTTTTAACCACACGAAGTAAATACAAAACAAAATAGAAATCCTCAATGGACCAGTTAGTCATTTTTTAAAGTGTAATAATTACAAAAAATTAAATCTTTATGGAATCGAATACATGGTAATTTGACTTATAAATTTGAATGTTATAGCATTCATGTCATTTTGTATCATAATGAGCATGAATGCTGCAGCATTCACTTTCGCGAAGGTGTTAAAAAATAAAAAGCTATATGAAATTCATTTAAAAAATATGCTATTAATTAAAAATTGTTCTTATTAAGTTTCTGCATTCATAAAACTTCCGTCCTTGCACCATAGAACAGAAATTGCAACACCTTGTCACCAGAAATTTCACTGCTTTTACAATTTTTTAGCTATGCCTGCATTGTTATGTACGAAAATAATTTTTATTCTAATAATGTATTTCGCTACTATAATTTAAACAATTGAAACAATTTCGGCATTTCATTCATATTTCGAGAAAAATAAAGTTACGTACTCTTCAAAAAATTAGTTTCTCTTTCGGCGGGTATTATTTCAATGTTTAGCTACCACCAATAAATAGAGCCTAAGTCAACTCAAATAAGTAAAACATTCTATGTTCAAACAGTTAACAAAGTAATAGTTTTAAGACTAACTATTACCTTGTGACAATGTCGCCGAATTTTTACAAGTATTTGTCACATCGTCTCTAAAAGTAACGCCATCGAGACTTTTTTTACTTGTTTGAATGGAAGAATCATTCAGATCACGTATATGACACACAAGAAAGTAATTAGAAGTTAAAACTTGAACACAACAGAGGAATACCAAAAGGAAATATAGTAATTGGTAAAGCATTTAAAGAAAGCGACTACCATGATATATATTTTTTTTTTCGCATTTCTGTTTACTTGGTGGCTCTTCTATACCTAATCATGTTAAAAGTTTCGGATTGTTTGTGTAAGCAGAAGCGCTCTGTTAAATTGATGTTAAAAACATACATATTCTTTCGCTTAAATTAAATAATGCTTATTGGCGCAATTTTCTTGCAGAAAGGGTTCGATAAAGACCGTAAGGGATGGATAATTAACCGATTGCTACTATTACTGCTGAGCAAAAGAGCATTAAATAACAAAAATGAGAGTTTAATCATGGATTTTAAGCACTTAACTGTTTCATTTCTTTATATCTAATTAGATGATAACATCTGCTTTGAAAATGTTTTGTTTCGATTCAACTAAAAAACCATAGAATATGTACTATTTACGGATTGCACCAAATTTTTTATCCAGTTACAACGTGTACTAAAGACCTAATTTCAATTTATAAGTTGAAAAATGCGATAGTTTAATGCACGAATACTGCATTAACAAATCAGTTGCGTGAATAACTCTAAATAAAGTAAAAAGAGTTTGATGCAGTCGGTTAATTACAAAACTTATTTCTTTTAACGCTTCATTAAAATCAGAACTGTATACTTTTTAAAAATAACAAAACTGTTTTATAGCATGGTTGTTGTGTTGACGTCGGTAGGTTCACTAACCTAACGCCATACCAACGTAATACCAGCATTCAAACTATGACTTTTAACTTAATAATCAATAAGCTTTCAAGAATCATCACGCTCGATTAGTTAATTCAATTTCTCAACTTCATTTCTCCCTATTTGTTGAATTTTCGAAAAGAATGAAATTCGATCTCCTAATAATACATTTCAGATCAATTTTTGAAATGCGTTTTTCCGTATTTTTCTAACAATTTAAAATCAATTAATTAATCAATCAAGTTAACTTTTTGACCCGTGAAATACTGAACATAAGAATTCTGATATATCTGCCCAAAAATACATATTTCAAATGCAAAAGACAGTGTTACAATTACAATCAAAGTAAGCTGAGGCATTGAAGATCAGCGATTTGTGCTACATTAAAGCTTTTAATGCTTCCAAGCGACTTAATAATGCTCTATTACATACGCAGATATAATGCTTACTTGAAATCAAATGCAGCATTAACACTCACCTAAGGGAAGATAGTATCTAAATGAGAATAAATTTAATAGGACTTCGTGCTAATATTTATCTTAATGCAAATTTACAACAGGTATAGTTTAGTCAAATCAATTTTTCAAATTATTATTAAAATTATAATTAATCAAATCAAAAATTTCAAAGCCTGAATACTCTTTAACTCAAAATCATGCATTAAAATGATTCGATAGTTTTATTTTAAATATTTTAATATTGATACAAAATATGTACTCTATCAATCTTTTAAATTAATAAAAGCTTTTCCAAAAATTTACACATGCTCCTATATTCGTAAAATATGGATACTTTTCTATCACGTCAGTCTCAAAAATTCAATAAAATATTAGAGTTTGATAATTAGATTTCAAAGCTAAAATAAGAACTTGGAAATTTTATGACGGATGTTATGAACTTCAACATAAAAATAATACACATTTGACACGAAGATCAAATATGTTAATAGAGAAACATTCTAAGTTTAAAGATTCTCTTTAACTTTAAACTATGCAATAAAATTTCTCGAACATTTAATTCCAGATATCATAATATTGATATAAAATATGTACTCTGTAAATCTTTCAAATTAAAAAAGCTTTCCCAGATATTTTTGTAAAATTGTTTAATTTTTAAAATATATTTACTTTCGCGTAAGTTTATTATTGAAAGTCAGTTTTGAAAATTATCAGGAACTTGAGTCAAGGTTATTAAAGAATGTTGAAGTGTCCTAATTTAGGAAATTTAGCAAATGCAAGAATAGAATTCAACGAATGCATAATACGAATTATATTTTATACTTTACTTTGACATTAACCTTTTTCTGATGTTAAGGAGTTTTCTAATCAATTAATAAGAAATTCTATTATAAGCTGCTATAACAAAGTTTCGAGAATAATCGCATATGCTTCACAATTATGATTTTGGAAAAAAAATACATATTATAGTCGTTTAACCTCAAAAATCAGCAACGTGAGTTCTAAAAAAACGTTAATTGCTTATGTGAAGATTATAAAAGTCCTTTCTTTATAGGACAATGATAAAAAAACTTTAACCTAGTTTAAGCAGTGTTAAGATAATAGGAGTCTGAACAAAATTGCTGCGCAAAAATAGTCTACTAATGAATCACTTTAATTAATAATGTTATAAGTCCCATTCGTCTTATTTTACTTTTACTAGACTGAAAATATAATAAGCATGCATCGGAGTAACGGAATAGTATCAAGACGTGACGTGCCATATTAACTGTTTATTATTACGTCAATCTACTTAATTGAACTAAGAAACTTTAGTAAATGAAATTAAAATTTATTTTCTGCACTGAGGTCAGCAATCGAACGGATACTCGATCACACACAGACGAAAATAATCTTTTGTCGGAGTCTAGACTCGAATTCATCAACTTCTAAAAGTGGGACTCAACTTTCCAACTGCAAAATTTAATCGTTATTTAGGTACAATATTTGCAAATATATCTGAAACGAGGTGAATTGATATTTATATATAATACTATAATAGGAAATAGTAATAAAACGCTATGATGGTGAGAGGTAAATGCATCAGCGAGCAGAAATCGCGTGATGCAGAAAAAAATATACTAACTTCCAACCCGCGTTAATCACAAGATACGCAGCTGCAGAATTAATTTCGTTGCAAGAGTGCAACAAAAGCAAAACAAAATCACCTCTTTAGTTCTTTTCTCCTTAAAAGTTCATATAGATGGTAACGAACGGGCTGACATGGCTGCTAAAATGGCTTCCACTCTTTTTAACACAACGGTACCAGTAAATGATCTTAAAAAATTTATCAAGAACCGTTGCCATTCAAACTGGCAGAGTCAGTGGAATCGTCAAATGCAGAACAAACTCCATGCAATTAAGCCTACTGTACAGGACTGGAAATCCTTTATTAACAGGAAAAGGGATACTATTTTAACACGCCTGCGTATTGGTCATACGCGATTTACACATCGACATTTGCTACTCGGAGAAGTGCCTCCTACGTGCCCGAACTGTGATTGCACCACATCAGTTTCCCATATTCTGATAGAATGCCCATTGTTCAATTCGCAACGTCAGCATTTCTTTCAGACGACTTCAGTTACCTTATCTGCACTGGTTGGTTTTACCCCTCACAATCAACTTTTTTCATTTTAAAAATCCATTGGATTTTATACTCTGATTTAGACTAGGTTTTGTTCTTTTACCATAATCATTGTCTCTCTACCATTTGTAATAATTTATGAGTATTTTTCAATGATCTTTTAGACATCGTTTGTTTCAAATATGATTTTAGAATTTTACATTGACGTGAATATGACATTTGTCTGGCGCAGTATAGTCAACAAATGGCTCTTGCGCCAATAAACCAAACCAAACCTTAAAAGTTCAACTTGCAAGTTCAGCACGGTAAAAAATCAATATACTACTCGCACAATCAATTCTTTTAGAATGAATCGATTCTTTCAGAAAAGAATATATAACTACTAGAACAAATATTTTCATTTCATTGACACAAGGTGAAAAGAAATGATACGTTCCATAAAAACAATTCCATACCATTTTCAAAAAGCACATGATTGCCCCAAAAAATCAAGAGACCATAAACACAGACAAGCACTTAAAACACTTTTAAAATAAACGGTATATTTTCTCATTGGATGAATTTATTTGAGTCGAACTAGGTGGTGTCACTAAGCTGAACGACTTTTAAAAATAACAATTTGTTGATTGTGTTCATATACTTCTGCTAACACAGTTCCCAACTTTTATTATTATAGAATTCCCCCTGTTCTGATAATAACACACACCAAAATTATGAAGAACATGTAATTCAAATAAAATTTATAACCACAAACTTCACATCTCCATTATTATTTATACGTATTTGGGAAACGTTTTCTTAAAACGTAACACGAACCATACATGAAAGAAAAAAAACGATGAAGTTATTTAACGCACCATGAATTTTATTACTTTAAAAACTATTTTTCCAAAAGCAGTAAAAAGAACCATGAAAAAAAAGGCCCACAATGGTGTGTTTATAATCCAAGGAAAAAAATTACCCAAGAAAAATAACGCAGGAAACATACTCGGACCATTTTCCGTAGTGCCTCAACCACTATTAATGTTTCAAAAAATCTTGGGTTTCATTCTGAGTTTATTTTTCAGCGTACTCTCATAAAAATAAACTTTAATTAAAACGGTGCTGATTAGAGTGTGACGTCACTCCGAGGGCGGTGGGATATGTAATGAGGGAGAAAATATTTACTCACTAAATAAAGAATCCACCACAACTGCTCTAATTACTTGAACTTGTAGCAGAATAATTTTTTCGCAATTAAAAA
>BGPR01032551.1:0-17442 GCA_013235015.1 Araneus ventricosus | reverse complement strand
TGATTGTTTTGTAGACTTAAATACAATATGTACGTATCATTCAGTTTTAAAAGATTTTATCTTCATTTTCTTTCCAAAATAGCAGCGAAATAATTACTGTACATATGTATCAAGAGATTTCTGTTGTCCGTCCATTCGATTATCCGTCACTGTCCTGGTCCGGACGGTGACGGTTAATCGTAGTTTTACTGTAATTAATATATTAATCATCAATAAATTTCTGAAAACGTTAATATTTTATATTGTCATTCAGAACATTTAAATATGGAGCATTCCAAAACTATACAGCACCAGGAATTTTGTGAAAAATTAATTACAAATTTCCACCTTCGCAAGCATGCAACAAGTCGAGTTAAATATAAGTCCGTAAAAAATGTATATTTTTAATACTAGCTGTTATTGCCCGGCGTTGCTCGGAATTAAAATACTTTCATGTCTAATATTTTTGATGTTAAAAACTACTTTTGAATAGAAAATTACAATACTCAAAATTCTTTTATCTTCTGAAACGTTTTATAATTAAAATGAGGATGTCAATTGAACCAGACGATTTTTAATAACAGCCGATAGCCAATTTTCTCCATAAGTTATTAATATTTGTTGCGTAGGTACTTCAAATTTTGTTTATAAATCTTGTAGTGTAAGAAAGATTTTAACGGATGTTTTGGGACAATTAATTACGAAGTAAATTAGGTAGATCCCTTATAGGAAGTCTACCTATTGCGATGGTTCTCATGACACGACTTTCGGAAAATTTCTGCAGATCTCCACCGATCATGACCCCTAGAACCCAAAACCACCCTTCGTTAAAAAGTTTATATATATATATATAACGTTTTTTCCCATGTTATCTTGTGAACACGATAACTGGAGTAATTTTGAACTAAATTTAACCAGCGTGGGATATGTTGTAAGGACAGTGAAAATCTCGGTCAAGTTCGTAGATGTGCTATCCAGCTCAAAGGGGGTGGAAATGGTGGGGGGTGGAAATTTTCATTTTCCCATAATTCCTTTACAATTGAAAATAGAAAGAAAAGATTTGATTAGATTTTAACCGGCGACGGATATGTCTTAAGGTCGGTAAAAATATTGGCCGAGTTCGTAGAGGGGTTAAACAGCTAAAAAGGGGTAGAAATGGTGGTTTGTGTGGAAATTTTCATTTTCCCATAATTCCTTTACGATTGAAGATAGAATGAAAGCTCAAAATAGGCGAATTATTGCCTCTTCATAATAAACAACTTTTGTATTGTTGCAAAAGGTCTTCCTGTGGGTGTATGGTGTAAACAGTCCAACACGCAGGATAATGGAGAATGAAGGTTTATTTACAAATATGCAGGAAAACACGTAGCACAGGTACAGGAAACAATAGTTCTTGCAGAGATTACCAATGTAAATAGACAACAATTCACAGGTAATGACAGTTCAGCACTTTCATATTTAACAACACAAACAGTCAGCAAATAACTAGTAACGAGAATAACAGATCAGCTCACCAGCTGATTAGCTCGCACAGCGGATAGAACTCCAAAGACGTTCGCGCTTCAAGGCGATCAACCAGTCGATCAAGACGCTCCTCTGATCTAGGCGCCGTCCTTAAATATTCTCTCCGACAGGCCGTGACATCACATGGTGTTTTGTCGTGTATTCCCTTTCCTAGTAGAAATATCGAGAAAAGGGTTGCATTTTCGGGAATCATATATTTGTCGCCATGGTCGCCAAATCGCCAAAATGGTCGCCAAGTTAGTCGCCAAGGTCAGGGGTGCCATAGCAGTCGCTAAGGTCACTCCATGCTTAACCTTGTAAAACTCTCTTCCCAACCATAAGACTTGCATTGCTGGGAAGCGACTTTCCATGTTTGTAACAGTATTGAAACTTTTTTGATAGCTACAATTTCATAGAAGTTATGAACTAAAATGCCATTTTCAATCCCCTCCCCCATCACTTCCCCATAGCTCTGTTACGACTAAAGAGAGAAAAAAAATTCAGTTAGGCGAATTATCACCTTATCATAATGAACAACTTTTATATTAAACGTTTTTGTCAGCTAAAATTTATTAGAACTTATGAGCTGAAAAACGATACTCAATCCCCCCTCCCCATTTATCATTTCCCCGTTACCCTGTTACGATTGAAGATAGAAAGAAACTTTCAATTAGGGAAATTATGACATAATAATAACGAACAACTTTTATGTTAAAAGTTTTTTGACAGCTACAATTGCTTAGAAGTTATGAGTTTAAAAGAGTTGTTCAATTCTCCCCCAATTTATCTTTTCCCCATGGTTAAGTTACGATTGAAGACAGAAAGAAAATTTCAATTAGGGGAATTATCACCTTATCATAACAAGCTACTTTGATACTGAAAGTTTTTTGACAGCAAGAATTACTTAGGAGTTATGAGCTGAAAAGTGATTTTTACCCTTACTTAGAGTACGCTTTAACCTATGCATGTGACACCTTGTTGAAAAGCTCCCATCAGCCGCATTCACTTCCATTTTTTATAAGGTAAACAAGCTGATATATCCGGCTTTGCTCCGGATTAAAATGCTTTCATGCCTTAAAATTTTTAATGTAAAAACTACTATCGTATAAAAATTATAATACACAAATTCCTTTTCTGATCTGAAACGTTTTTAATTAAAATGAGAATATCAATTGAAAAAAAAAAACGATTTTTAAAAACAGCCGTTTTCTCTGTAAATTATTATTTGTCATATAGGTACTTCAAATTTTGTTAACAATTACTAAAGTAAAAGAAAGGGTTCAATGAATATTTTGAAACAATTAAATTAACGAGTTAGTTATTAATTAATTTAAAGACTGAAAATCAGTCAATCATTAGTTGGTCCTGATATAAATTGTTAATCGTATACTTTTAAAATTTCCTTTTAGCATTCGTCAAGAATTATGTGAATGTATTCTGGCGACTATATATATTCGTATTATTCTTGTTCTTCAACAAAAAAGAATATTGTTACGAATTCTGTATAAAAATACTTTTGAAAAAATATTAAAATGAGAGAAACAAATTGTATGGAAATGAAATTTTCGTCACTAAAATGCTAATTTTTTAAAATTTAATAAGATGTAAAAATAGTCTCGTGAGATAATATTTTCCAAAGATATCGCAAAAAAACACCTTGCTTAATTTTTAATTAACTGAAATTTTAAGTAACTTTTGGACTTTGGAAAGTTGAGGATGAACTTTCTCTTATCTCAAATAAAAAGTGTGCAAAGTCTAGTTGAAATCAGTCCACTGGTTTAGGAGGAGATGTAGAACATACATACATAGACACAATAACTTTTATTTAAATTAAGATAATTATTCGATAATTACAAGATTAAGATTGCTGGCATATACTAAGAGCCATAAAAAAGGCTTTAGTGAAGATATCGTCACAATTAATTAAATATTTAATTTTATTTTAGTAAATAGTTAATTTTAATGAATCAAACAGTTAATTTTAATTGTTAATTTGACAGATTACTTTAATTTGAAATTTAACTAAACATGGCTGCACCACGATTTGTTTAATAAATTTAATATAAAATAGCCAAAAAAGATAGATATATAAGAGTTCCCTTTATCCTTTTTTATATTGAAAAATATCTCATTAACTTTACAATTGTTTTGGGGCTTTCTGTCTGAGTATTTGCTTTTAAATGTCGATGAAGATTTAAGTTTGCTGTTCAAAATGGCTGCATTGATATCCTATGCTTTAAACACACGTGTTAAATTTGGAACTCACAATGTTTAATAATTCTTATTCTCTTATATGTTAAGAATTTAGGTACTATTATCTTTGTAACCAGGGAGTTCTCTAAATGAGCCCATTCTAGTAATGTTTAAATGTTTCATGTCATGTGATTTTACCATATGACAATGTTCGCACAATGATATGGTAACCTAGATTAAATAAACTAATCTAGAATCGTTCTTCATTTGTGTCAAGTGTCAAGTTCTTGTTACTGCTTCAGATAGGCTGGCTTAATGTTATCTAGGGGATATTTGCGCTGCTGGGATGTTTATTTCTTTATGATTCCTACGTGTTGAATGATTATGTGTTGGGATATAAAAAAATTTGGCCAATTTACTGACCAATAAATCTAGCATAACCTTTTGGAATGAAAAATGGAATGATAAAACCTTGATATAGAAAAAAATTAAATGTCATGAAAACAGAATCACAGCGTAAATATTGCAATGTGTAGAAACAATAAAGTATTTGCTATCTCTGTATTGATCAATTTGTAATATTTCATTACTTTTGTAACATTATAGTAAAGGAATTTACCTTTGCCTTCAAGCTTGCCGAAAAGGGATTTTTTTTAATTATGCAAAAGCGTTGAAATAAATGTGAATAAAAAAATGCTAAAATTATTCTCCATCCAGAATTCTTCAAATTTGGGATAGCAAAAGCTCTTGTTATGTATTCTTGTTCTTCACCAATAAAAAAAAGTGTTACAAATTGTAAATTTTATACAGAATTTAATTTTTGAAATTTTTTTTAATGATTGCAACGAATTGAACGGAAATGAAGCTTGTGTCATGAAAAGCTAATTTTTTAAATTTAAATATGTGTAAAATAGTTTTTGTGACATAATACTTATTTTCGGAAACTATCACGGAAAATGCCATAGCTTGCTTAATTTCCAATTAACTGAAATTTTAATAAGATTAGGGCTTTTAATAGTTGATGATGATCTCTCTCTTCTTATATAAAAGTTATTTTTAAAAATAAGCAAAAATTTCAGAAATAAAGGTAAATTTGTTCAAAGTCTAACCGTTGCCTAGCAACAAATAAATTTGCATTATTTCAAGATCGTCTGCAGGTAATTAAGAATTTAATAAATTTTGAAAAATTAATAAAGCTTGAAGAAAAAATGTCACAGACATAAAATTGGTATCATTGCAAAGGTACAACTTTAAATTTTAAGATGGTATAAAAACAAATTTTAAGGGGTAATTTGCTCCGAAGTTACTGCGGAAAAACGGTTTCGATTAATTTCTAATTAACTGACTGTTTAATTAGCATTTGCACTTTGAAAAGTTGACAGTAATCTTCTTCTTGACTAAATTAATAAGTGTGCAAAGTTTGGTTGAAATCAGTGCCGTGGTTTAGGAGGAGATGTGGAACACACATACATACAAACAAACATACATACCCTCGACGACTTTCATTTATATCAAGATCAAGAAAGATATCATGCCATTGAATTTATAACATATCATCTGATTCTACCAGAGAGTAGAAACCAAACACATTTTTCAAAAGCGGTTTGTAAAAGAAGAAACTGAACGTTTGAACATTCTTTTAATCAAATTATGCACGATGAAGCGGACTCCTTGAAAATACGAATTCAAAAGAGTTGTTCGAAATCTTCTGAAATGAATCGAAAAACGCTTCGAAGTAAATTCCACAGAAAAGCCTTTTGTGATGCTAATTTATTGGCCGTGTTAAAAGAAATGCCGCCTTTTTTTAGAAACCTATATCTTGGCTCTCCTGGTTACGCAAGAAATGTCTACACGATTCAGATGAATTGAAAACTAACGAATCATCTTCGCTTCCTAGAAAACCGATTCCTCCGAAGGAATCTTTTGAATGCTAATTGAGCGGGAAGAAATACCAACATAGAAATGTGATTTCGACATTCAATTAATTTAGATTCGCGTATGGATTTGCTGAGTTCAAAAATAGATTTGGAAAAGCTGTTGGAACTAAATGAATTTTTAGAATCTGCAGTGCAAATCATTTATTCAGAATTCCCTTCTTAAGATAGAACTCTGACCTCGCTTGAACGAAGAGAATTATAATGGAAGTATTCACCTAGGGTTACTTAGAATTGGTTCTAAATTAATGTTTTGCGTTTTATTTTCAAAGATAAGAATTTTTAAGAAACGTTCCTTATTGAGTAGACTACTTGATTGAAGAATTTTGAAATGTTTTTTATAAGTAATTGTGTAAACTATTAAAATGAATGCAAGGCATCTGCGCTTGGTCAGACAGACAGCTTTCCGGATACTTATGTGGGCCAAGATTTGATACAGATGTCCAATTTTAGCTTAACTCTCGCACCTCGAGCAAGGCGGTCCCGGGCGGTCTAAAAATTTCCCCTTAACAGCGACGAAGGCCGGTCTGAGGCGGTTGGCTTCTTGTGAGGGGAGAGGAGGTTCTGAGATCGCTTAGGTTATAAGTGCGGTAGGGGGTCCAATTATCCTTGCGAACCACAGTCCATTTCCCTGCGTCTTAAGGGAAGATTATATCTGGGGTTGTGGGGGTAAATGACCACACAGGTTGGGAGAGTCCAATTATTGTCGCTTCCTCCCGGCTTTAAAGGGACTAGAAGAAAACTGTCGCCTCGGGATCGAAGGTTATGATGACGTAACAAATAATATTCATCTAGCTCTCCATATTTTGGAGTTAAGGTGCTTAATACGTTCACGCCGGCGTATTCCACCGATGGTTCACACTCAAATGTACCATCGAACGCCGTGTGCCACCAATGGCTCACACTTGAATGTACCATCGCAAGAATTTGTGAGGTACCACAGACCACCAAATGTGTAGTTCATTAGATTCGTTTATGTTCGGCTAACACTTTTGCTGATTGCCATCTGATGGCCAGTCACAAACAGGCATCAACGTACTGTGAACAGAAATTAGCACAGATGCAACAATCAGAAACTTCTGAATTCTGATTGCTAATATACTTACAGTCTCACATAATGCAGATAATATAATAACAGTCTTCGTTATACAACTGCATAACAGCAAATCAGCAATAGTAGGAAAGAAAACGAAGCAGAAATTCATTTTGGTTATCGTTGCCGTAAGTTTTCATATTGTGCATTAGTCATGGGATATAGTGCAAGTGACAAGCTTTAGGAAAACCGAAAGAAATAAAGAGAAAGAAGAAGAAGAAAAAGTCCACATTTTCTTTAATTGGTGGCGCTGCTCCAATATCTGAGGTGATATTTGTAAATTTATTTTTATTACTGAAACAAAATCGAATAGTTCATCTGCTGTTTTCTCTATTATTATTAGCTTAACTATAAACACTACCAAAATTCTGAATATAAGGTTTATTCTTTCAAAATACCACTCTTACGCAAGAAGGTGCTCCACTTCATATTATTTTTCTTTGTTTTCATAAGACAGGAGAAAAAAAATTAATAGAGTAGATAGAATTTTCAAGGAAAAATAGTTTGAGGTGGTACACTTTCTTGCATAAAAAAAGGTATTTTTAACAAAAAATAAAGACTTTGCGTTCAGAACTTGTGTTTTTAGTTGCACTAAAAAAGACTCAAATGAATTATTCAGTTTTTCTTCAGTAATAAAAAATCTATAAAATCAGCTCAAGTATTGACGCAGCGAAACACACTGATAAAAATGTTAATTTATATATATATATATATATATATAAAGCGCATTAGTTCAACTATATTCTAGTGAAATTCTGCTTCCTTTTGAGTCATAGTTCATATAATAATCCTGTATATCTAGTACCTGTTTGAGATGCATGCTTTTAATAGCATTAACGAATAGATAAAATCTTACCAAAAAAATTAATAGCTTGAAAGAAGATCAATGATACCAAATACGGCGAAACAAATTCGTGGTGAATTGTCCCTAGAAAGCGGCAACAAAGCATCTTCTAGCACAAACAGAAATATATTTGTTGAAGAAAAGACGCTGAGTAAGCTATTAAAATTCTAGGCACCCTGTTATTGTTGAGTTCCGACACAGGAACATATCTCAAATCTTATTTCATTCCTCTCCCACTCCACAAAAAGAAGGTAGAAAAACATATAACAACGAATGATACAGAGTATATTTCAATACCCACGGAACACACTTTCGCTCATGCAGAACTTTGTAGTTGTTTTTTTATGCAAAACCGCAAAACTCGAAATAAAAAAAATAACCGTTTTTATTCTGTTTGCTTTTTGGAGGCGTTATTTCACAAAACTGGAAAAATCGTAGGCGCGTTAGAAAAAACTCAGTCCGTTTTTATCATTGTAAAAAAAAATAAATCGATATATGATGAGGAGGAGAAAAGATAACAACTCTCTCAAAATTTCTGGAAAATATAGTGAACGTTAAGACTCTTCCGAGTTAAAAAAAGGCGCAGCTTTTATAGGATATCACACCGCAAAGATATGTTGTTATTCAAAGAAAATATCATTCGTCAAAAATAGGAGTTGTGAAATGTGGCTCAGAGCTTTCACAGGAAGAGGGATAAGAATAGGATATAGTTATCCGCTTTCTTTTGAATGGAATTCAAGCCGGTTTTCTGAAATATAATACATTTTCTTCAGTCATTTTCCGTATTTGAATTTATTAGAATTATTTCTAGTAATTTTTTTTCTTTTAAACAAATAAGTCAAATTAATCAAAAATTCCTCACGCTTTTCCTTTCAAAAATTCATCATGCTTTTCCTTTCAACAATTTCTCATGCTATTCCTTTCAAAAATTCATCATATTTCTCCTTTCAAAAATTTCTTATGCTTTTCCTTTCAAAAAGTCATCATGCTTTTCCTTTCAAAAATTCCTCATACTTTTCCTGTCAAAAATTTCTCATGCTTTTCCTTTCAAAAATTTCTCATGCTTTTCCTTTCAAAAATTTCTCATGCTTTTCCATACATTCTTCATAAAAATACGTTTCTTGTACGATTTTGACAGTTGTATGCTCATTTACGGACCGACTTCCTAGTATACTTCCACAATATGGATGTTTTTGTGTTAGCTACGTCGTAAAGTGAAGGAGAACAAGGCATGGGTTTGCGATTTCTTAACTCTGCCCAACTAGTTCCAGAAATTGATTACAGATCTTCAATCTTTGTGTCAATGTCACAAACAAAATTTAATATCTCTATGCTTCTGTGAGAGAACTAACTGAATATTCATCGATGTTCTTAGCTTTATAGAGTAATTCTCGGAGCATTTGCTCAAACATTTGCTAGGAAGTCAAGCTGATCCGTTTAATTTAGTTGTATTAACGTTCCGTTTAGAAGCAGGAGACGGCTATTTTGGGACGAACCTCGTAATTTTGAACCTCGGTCAGATGAAGAGGACGACACCTGAGCTGGAACCCCTCTCCAGACTTCCGCACCACACCAGCGAGGTCAAGTTTACGCATATCAATTTTAAATTTGTAGCGGATACAATTCACTGCCTTCTCCTTTTTATGGTAGGTGGCGCTACTAGAGCCATCCGAGCTTTTCCCATGATGCCTCTCCCTTCTGTTGTTGTTCTCTGTCTTGCGTCTTGTACCTTTTAATGTACTGTGTCGTGGAACTTAGCCATCTAATGAAAATGGTTCCTGAAATTGAATTAATTCTTCAACAGCGGCATTCCATATAAACATGAGTCTTGTCCCTCTACAAATTAATAAATAATTTTTAATATATTTTTTATATTTTTTTATTCATTGTTACATATGAATAAGTGTTTTCAAACGCAATAAACGACCACTATTGGGTCGCTATGATGGCGAAGTTGTGAAAAAAATAAAAATCACATGATTCCAGACATCATGTTATGGCAAATACCTCACGGGAATATCTTCTCCAAGAATATCCAATAGGCTCTCCCGTTGAGTCATGTTGGCCGTAGATATGGGTCGAGCTAACAATCTCCCACATTTATCTCGCTATGATCAATAGTTCCTGATAAATTTTAATTTATATTAATCATATATTTCAAATTCATTTCCGTTTTTTAATAGAAAGTAGTAATTTACGTCAGTGGTATATCATACGCGTGATATAGATTGAACGCCACGATGCATCTGACTATTTATTGCATTATGATGATATAATTTGATAATATTTTTTGACAACGTTTGACAAGCAGAGAAGTACTTTGTTTTGATTAGAATTTTGAAAAAGAATTCCTTTGAAATTTTAACTTTTGACTCACGTTTGACAAGCTGAGAATTTCATGGTTATTGAATTATAATAAAATTGTAAAACAACGAAAAATATTTCATACGGAATGTTGTTTACCAAGAGGTTTTTAGAATACAGAAATATGTAAATAAAAAAATATTTCCTGTCATAAAGCATATATTTATTTTTTTTACTTTCAATCAATGTTAAACATTTCTCTCGCATATATATCGATTTAAATACGTCAAATTTGATGGGAAATGTCTCGAATGAAAAGGCAATTTGCACCCGACATACCATGACGGGTGATTGTCTAGTAGAAAGATTAAGAAGAGGTAAAAATTCAATAATTTGCAACATATAATAACAAATATAATAAATAACTTTAAAATAAGAAAAGATAAACTATGATGCTAAACAGTTCTTGTGCACCATGTTGCCTTATTGCTGGTGGGTTTTCAAACACCCATACTTGCCAAATATGCACAATGACAACACCGTTTCTTGGAAATGTCGCTTTGTCCGTTGAAAAAAACCAGAGTTTGCAAATCAGCCGGCTTTGCAGCTTTTATCGTAGCTATCCGTCAAGTCTTCTGACTTCCTTGCAAAATACTGATAATTGTTTTGAATCATCCTGTACTCTGAAAGAATATTTTTCGCTAAGGTTTTCAAAAGGTAATCGATATAAATTCATTTTACTAAGACGGGAGTCGCCTAGTAACCAGCTCGTCCTAACGTAACAAATATCAATCGATTTAATTGATCATTTTAAATAACTCGCAATCGTTCTGGCTACATAATATCTAAAAAAGTCATTAATGTAGGAACTAAGTAAATAAATAGACATGCTTTTTCAAACAAAAATCACAGGCTAAATGTGCTAACATTTTTTTTACTATTCCAAGATTCTTCTTTTATTATTATTTTTTTCTTAATATTGTTCTATTTGATGTAAAACATTCCCATATCCGTGCAAATGCTATTACATCAAATGTGGAAACATTAAACTCTTGAAAATCCTACCATTTACGGAAAATGGCAACGTAAATAATGTTTACGGAATTTTGTAGCAGTTGCCGGAACAGTTTCTGATATACTGCAGTGTCTTTATTTATTTTTTTAAAAAAAGACACTTAAGAAAATATAAACTTAAAGAAGAAATTCGATTCAATTTTTAATCAAATGTAGAAATTTATTAAAGATAACTTATTCGAAGTATATTAATTAAGACTCGCATGTAATGTTGCTGTCAAGAATTATTCCAAAATATATTATTCGAGAAAAGTTAGATACTAGTTGTAGTATTTAAGTCTTGTGAATATTAAGTATAAATAACATCATTAAGTATTTTTCAGTAAAATTTTCTGCAAACATTTCGTCTTATTCCAGAGTTTAAATAAGTACTCAGAGGAAGGCTATTAGACATTAAAAGGCTCGCACAATACATTTACCAGCGAACATTTCTTTGTAACAATATAATTATAATCTTTCCAATTCTCTGCACTAATGCCTCCATAGATGTCCGCTTTGTGTCATTTAAAGAATGTCGCGGAAAACGCGTAATGCCCCCTTTAATAGTTACTCAGCCGAATAAAATACATTGTAAAGTTATCGAAATAGTATGCAAAGTACTTTATCAATGCCGATTACGAATTCGAATGCTGACTGTTCCATCATTCGTCTAATTAATGGTAGTTAATTCTCTTCAATCGCCTCTGATTTAAAAGTAATTATTATTCCATACTAAAGAGTAGAGTGGTTAGTTGTGAACAGATGGCTGAGATGAGCATTCAGTTCGTGGCTCGACTCAGAATCCATTAGCAAATTTGTAAAGAGGTTTATTAATACCCGCCTCCTCACTAATTTAGGGTGCATTGATTTTGATAGATGTGCAATTTCGTCTAGAAAGGAAAAATGCGTATGCATGTTGTAGTTTCGTTAATAATAAAATATAGAAAAATATATGCCAATATTCTCCCTTAAGGGATTAATTACTCACAACTGAGATTAATAGAATCTGAAAGTGTTTTAAATCTTTAAATACGTGCCATATCATGGCTGCTATCAGCACAGAAATATCATGAAACGTCCGTAGCAAGTCCAGGAACAGTTCTTTGTAACAGTACCATTTTTACCACAGTTTAACATTGCCACAGTATCTTTACCACAGTACCATATTTACTTTGTAAAAACCACATTTACCATTTTCACTTTGTAACAACCACATTTACCATTTTTAGTTTGTAACAACCACATTTACCATTTTCACTTTGGAACAACCACATTTCCCATTTTTAGTTTGTAACAACCACATTTACCATTTTTACTTTGTAGCAACTACATTTACCATTTTTAATTCGTAACAACCACATTTACCATTTTTACTTTCTAACAACAACATTTAACAGCGAACAGTTCGTTACAACAGTATGATTAAAACTCTCCTATTATCTGCACTAATGCCTCAATAGATTCCAGCTTTATGTTATTTATAGAATGTCCTAGAAAATGCGTAATACTCACTCTAACAGTCAATCAGCAGAATAAAATACATTCTAATGTTTTCGAAATAGTATGAAGTAAATGGGGGAGGCAAAATACATTAGCAATGCCGCTTCCGATTTCGAATGCTGACTATTCCATCATTCGTATAATTAATGGTAGTTAATTCTCGTCTAATCGCCTCTAATTTCCAAGTAATTATTAGTCAACTAAAGAAGTGGAGTGGTTAGTTGCGAACAGCTGGCGGAGACGAGCATTCAATTCGAAACTCGAATCAGAATCCATTAGCAAGTTTGTAAGGAGGTTTATAAATACCCGTCATTCCCTAATTTCGGTCATATTGATTCTGATGGATTTATAATTTTATCTAGATAGGAAAAATGCGCTTACATGTGGAATTTTCGTTAATGATAAAATACAGATAAATGCGTCCCAATATTTTCTGTCAAGGGATTAACTATTGAAAACTGAGATTAATCGAAACTGGAGATGTTTTAAGCCTTTAAATAAGATCAAAGTCAAATCATTGCTGATATTAGAACATAAATGTCGTTAAACGTCCCTAGCACGCCGATGATATTTGAATGATGAAGATTAGATTCCCTGGGCATTCTTTAGCAGCTATCGCGATTTTGTTTGAAACACTTTAGAAATGCGATTTTATTGGTCTAAATCATTTAACTCGTCCTTTGGAAGTATTTTCTTCGTGTCCAATAACATAAGTTGAAATTATTAGGAAAAAGTTTGGTATTTAGAAGTTGGAACACGTGCGATTTTGTCGCCAATATGGTTACCTGAGGAATCAAGCTGATTAGTTCCATTGGCAACCCATCGGCTAGATCGCTTACGTCACGGCAAACGTTTCGCATTTTTCAGTTGTTTGCGTACTGCGAGGATTATTATAAAACTTAAAAATATTTATTAAATATTTAATTAAATAATAAAACATATTTTAATCGTAATAAATTCAAATAGCAAATAAATGAAAAATAGAACTTTGATTTATTTAGTGATTATATATTTCTCCAATTACGTAATTGAGAGATGTTTTCTTTTTTTGCCTTATAAAAAAAATCGTTTGCATGGAATTTTTGAAGTTGCTTGGTCAAATTTTGAAATTCATCATTTGGAATACTGTCTTTACCAGCGTGTTGGTTTCCTTGATACGTCGCATTGTTCATTTTTCTTTTTGATATAGTTAGAGCGTTTCCTCCCAAGTACAAATATTAGAACTGATTAAGTCTTAATTTTTTATTATTACTTGATCTGCTATTTCATTAGAATAATTAAAAGAAGCTTATTCCATGTATTCACTAAGCTAGCGAAGCTACTGGGTTCCCGCATTGCTAAAACCAAGTCGCTGATGTTTTTTAAGTTAAAAAAATTTGCCCGGTGCCCATTTCAGATGCCACAGGTATCGCGAGCACAATTTCTATTGCTTCATTAGAATAATTAAAAGGAACAGATTCCCTACATTCAATGAGTTAGGAAAGCTAATAGTTCTGTTGAAATTCTACATCTGAAACGGGAGATAGTGCAACGACAAACCAGAAACGTAATGGGTTCGAAACAAGATTAAACTTGAAACGATTAACTTTTAACTGTGACAGATTGAGTTTGATCGAAGGGCTTTTGGGATTTTCAGCAATAAATGCTATTATCCCCTATTCATTCCAAAGATTTTTTCAATCCGTAATAAAAAAAAAGATGAAAATTGCCATCAAAAGACGGGCAAAATTATTGCCGATCTGATTCGGTCAAGAGAAAAAAAAACTGTGACCGATGCGCGTTTGTTTACCATTACCATCCATCTTGCTTTGGCGACTTGGCGTTCTGGCGCCGTTTTAATAAGAGTGTGTTCCAACTTCTGGATTTCAACCAGGAAAAATTAAAAGACTTCATTATTTTACAATATACTCCAATTACAATATTCTTCACATTTATTGCAATCGCTTTTCAGAGTGGAGTGCGCTGGAGTCAAGAACTATCACTCGGTTGGCGGACCTTTTAATTTATTAGCATGAAACAAGATAGGAACACATCTCTCGCCGTTGACGCGGAACGCGCATAAACTTCACAACATAACAACACAATACCGTGGCACAAATACAACAACAACAATAATAACAAACACACTCTCGTAAAACCCGACTTTAAAGTCAGGTACACGTGTACAGTTAACAGAGGAGCCAAGACCTATTCCGCAATCAGTGGGTTCTTTCTGGAATATGCTCCTTACGTTAAATATGCAAATGTCTCATAAAACCAAAAATACACTAACAATCGTTCTATCCACAGAGAAGAAGAATCAGAGGTTTCACTCCCATGGACCTTAATGGCAACTTTCTTAGCATTGCACTTCACATAGACAGTACGCCACCTGTGGCCAACATATGAACTAACCAGAATGCGTCAGCGTGGGGAAAAAAACTAAAGTTCGTTATTTTATTTATAAAAGTGAAACGAAATGTTGCAAACTTTTGATTAACTTAAATCTACTTTGATATGAATTAGGAAACATGTATTGAATTTACGTGTTCTTATGATGATCGACATCGAATACAACAAACATGGCGGCGACCTTGGTGTTCGGTTTGAAACAGCGTGGGTATCGAAGTGGCTAGTTCTCTTTGTTGGCGAGTGGGGGCGCTGATCATATTACGGAGTGAGACCTCTGATTCTCCTTCTCTGTGGTTCTGTCCTTCTCGAAACTCAGATGTTCTCTGCCAAGCACGTTATAATTGGAGCCGAATGTTTTATCCAAGCCCACATGCAATATTCCACAATATTCCCGGGTATTATTGGCCATTTCCGGAGTGCTTACTGATCATTTTCAGAAACGGGAATCCTCCGCGCTTTTGCGCATGCGCCAGGCGGAGTTGAGTTCACCTTAATGGGGTGAAGCGAAACAATGGATGGGGGAATGATTGCATTTTAATTAGTAGTCACGATCTAGTAAGGAACTCTGGACATGACTTCCTCTTATTCATTGCCTATCACCCCTTTCTGTAGTATTTTGATCCAAAACTGTCAATCCCGGCTTTTTGAAGTCAAGAGTACAAGGGGATTGCTGAAATGGATGTCATTAGGCATTTAGTAACTTATTAATTCTGGTACGAAAATACTGTTGCAGTTTGCTTCGCAGATAGAGTCTTATATTCTGTACTTGTGAATGCGCCATTAACTTAATATCCTTTTACTGAAGAACAAAATAAATAAAAATACTAATAAAGGGAATTATAATTGTGGAAGAGTTAAAAATAATAGCAGACAAGGATAAAAAGTAAGAATCTGGTGGATGATTTCATCAGAGGCCATACATCCATGCAGATTTATTAATTAATAAGAATTAAATCGCTTCTATTGGTTTTTATCTTTTTAGATATTCAACCTTATTTGTTTATCTTTGTAGATATTCAATATTTTACTGAAGAGTGCATTCCTTCTAAAAATCATTTCACTGATACATTCAGACTGTATTATTGCCTAAATTGGGTGCATTTCCACTTATTTTATGCATCTGATTACTTCTCCTGTTAATCTTTCAGTTGTTAATATTGAATGCACAGTATAATAAAAATGACTTGATATATGATTAAATAATTATCTCATAAATAATTAAATTAAAACTATTTACATAGTAAGATATTTGTCCGTACAGAGTTAAAACTATAATTAAGTGCTGAGTATATATTTAACCTAATAAAGCATGACTACAATAAAATGAATGCTACATTTAACAATATTGTCTTCATTTTGCAACTGCAGAAATTTTCAAATTTATTTTCTTACACGCATAATTTTCATTAACTGTAAACACAAGCATCTTCTTCAAAGAAAGCGAACTACAAGTTCACTAAAATTAATTTTTAACGACATACATTTGCTAGTAAATTATTTTGTCCATTCTCTAATTTCAGTTGTCTAATTATTCTTTAAAATATGACAAAATATAGGAAAACAAATGGAAATAAAATGGAAAAATAAGCTGTTAATTAAAATACTGCTGAATGTTTCTTAAAAACACTGCATTTATTGATCATAAATTTTCACTTAGAAAAGATTTCGAGCTCTTGTTTACATACAAAATTTTAATTTGTTATTCAAAAAGTACAAATATCAAAATGAAATATTTTGTTACGCTTACTGTTTAAAACTGTCGACTTTGGAAAGTATCATAAATATAAATTTAGATATTTAGGTTGTGAAAGCTCATAAATTCTTAGCAGTTCAGTTCCGAAATTATAATTTAGCGCTTCATTAATTTGTTTTGATAAATAGAGAAATATTTTTAGCGTGATAAATAAATGCGTAACGAGTTGTTTTAATTAAACGTAAGTGCTTAAAAGAAAGTTAAAGTGAAAAAACTTGTGCTAAACATTTAATCTGGAAACCACGAAATAATTGCACAGGACTATTTAATGTATTTAATTTCTTTCTTTAACCAAATAACGTTTGTAGGAAACAAAGGACTTAATTTTTGAATTAAAAGTGGCTATATCTAATTGCATAATTTTTTTAATTAAAACAGGAAATTATCATTTTCCTAACATTGTCAACATAATATCGCATTAAAGCTAAAAAAATCTTAACGTATATATTTCGTTTTTTATTTCAGCAGTTTTATTTTTAAAAAGAACAAGTTCAATATTGAGTGTCATTTATTTTATGAGTTTCTTAATATGTCAAAAACGTTCCAGAAATATGAGTGAACAGGTTCTTTCCTATGATTTAGCAAGTGTTTGCTAAAACTTCTAGACGTGAAAAAAAACAAATAAACCTGTTCATTATCATAAATACTCTTATTTGTGATTATGAAATAGTCAATTGTAAAACAAAAATAAAAAAGTTTTAAAAACACGCTTTTATTAGTGCACTAATGACATAGAAAATATTTTTTGTATAAAAAATATGGAGGCGAAATTCAAATCGTGAAAGCATGAGATGCATAGAAATATTTTTAAAAAATTGCAATTTTATTCACATTCATATATACATTTTTTCTTTTAAAATAAGATTTAGGAATTGTGATTCTTACGATTTTTTTG